>VZRF01002702.1:534621-628903 GCA_013396875.1 Vireo altiloquus | reverse complement strand
CAGGCATACCCTCTCCCCCAGGTGATGAGAGGGAAAGGGCCCAAGATCTGATGGCTTTCAGGGTCCCTGACCAGCACCATCGGCTTTTCGTTGAGCTTCGCTCTGGCCAAATTTGAAAAGTGCCAGAGTACAGGGGAGTTTGGCTCCATAAACTAGTTGTTCAAAAAATTGATACTATAAAAGGCCTTACAGAATCTCTCAACGGGAGACATTTTCTCTGTCCTTTCCCGCTGCTGTTCAAGAACCCGTTTGGTGGTCTGGTGGGCTCTCTCCACAATAGATAGTCTTGTGGGAGAACGGGGTATGCCAATGCCGTGCCTCACCCCCACTGGGTGAAGAAGTCTGAATTTCAGTCTGTGGGAGACATAGGCGGGGCCATTATCGATCTTAATTTCTTCAGACACGCCTAAGGTGGTGAAGGCCAGGAGGAAATGTTTAATTATGTCTTTTGCCTTCTCCCTGGCATGTGCTGAGGCAAACACAGCTCCAGAAAAGGTATCAATGGAGACGTGTGGTGGTCAACAGCTGGCCTGAAGGCCTCACAATAATAATTAATCCCATTTTACAACACCCTGTTTTATAACAGAAATAATTAAGAGATAACTGAAATTGTAAGATCATTGACCAGTAGATTATGTAACCTGACCAGTAGATTATATAACCTGACCAGTAAAGACAGTTGGGACTGTTGGACAGCAGGCCTAGACGGTTGAAGCTGAGATCAGCTATTGGCTGATTGAGCAGGTAGCAGCAGGTACAACCAATCAGGAGCCAGCATGCAGACCCCCAAATGTATATAAGGAAAGAAGAGATCAATAAACACGGTTGTTGCACATGATCTTAGGTGCGTCATGTTGCATTTATGCCTCCAACATCAAGGTGACATCTGGTGATCTCTGATGTGATACGGCAAGCTGCTGTGGATATTGTGGGGAGGCAGAGGGCAGCAGGAATTGCTTCCTGCAGGTGATGGGGCTGTGGAGAGTGGCGGGGATAGCCATGGGCAGTGGAAGTTGCTGCTGGCAGCCAGTGGGACTGTGGAACGTGGCAGAAAAGGCCGTGGAATCCTGGCGGAGCAGCGGATTTGGCTGTGGAAATGGGTCCAGACTCTCCCCAATTTTTGGGAGTGGAAGACGCCGCCAGGGAAGAAAAATATGGGAGTGTGGGCCTCAGTACAGCAAGACCCCATCATTAAGGTATGGATCCCTCTTTTAAAGAAACAGGGTATAAAAGACAATGAACAGGCTTTACTGGTCCTGCTAACATGATCTGAGAAGCATTGACTATATATAACTGAAGGAACTGCTCTAGGTTTAAAAACATGGGAACGGGTGGGCAAGTTTATAATCAAAGCAGTCTCCATAGGAGACGATTCAGCCATCAATGTGATAAAGCCCTGGAGGCTTATAGTGGATTTGCTAGGGCAGTTAAAAACCGAGAGCAACACGAGGATGGCGGTGGGGACACTGCGGATGCTGCCCACTGAGGCCGGCAGTGAGGACAGGGCACTAGGAGGAGCCAGCTGGAGGGGTGGATGCCACAACGGGCATGCAAGAGAGAAGGATGGGTGAAGCATCCTCAAGAAGTCGTGCTGCCACTCCATGCTGGGACGTTTTCCCAGAGGTGCGTTCCGTGGCTGTGTGGGTCTGCTCTGCCATCTTGTGCCAGGGTGTCTCTTCTGGGGGACATCCCGTGGCCAAGCCAAGTGGCGCCACTTGCTCGTGCCGGGACGTTTCCCCAGAGGAGCGTCCCGCGGCTGAGCGAGGGGGCTCCACCAGCTTGCGCTGAGGCATCTTGCCCAGGGAGCATCCACACGAAGCAGCACCGCTTGCCTGTGCTGGGGTGCACTGACAGTGGAACATGCTGATAGCGCCGAAACCCTACCCAGCCGCCATAGCAATGGGGAACAACAGACCCCCTTTTGCGTCCAAAGGAGATTGCTTTATTGCAGAAATTGTAGCCTTTTTGTACCTTTCATTTCTACCCTTTCTAACTGAAACCAAACCGAGACTTAACAGAACTTAACAGTTAAGAATGCATCCATTGGCCTATCGGATAACTCAGCTGCTGTCCATGTGTCCGGCCATCCAATCATCTTTCTGTCCACACGCTGTCCACGCGTCCCTCCAGCCAATCACAATCTCACTTCCAACTATCACTCAGCTGACTCTCTCCTCACTCGCAACTGCCTCTCACCCTTCAGCCGACTTCCAACCGTCCAGCCCGCAGCTGTGCTTTTCCCATGGGGCCTGCTGATGAGCACAAGCCTTGAACGCATTTTGACGCAGCGCCGGCCTGGCCGCAGAGGGGGTCAAAGAGGCAGGAGAATCTTCTGCCCTTTCCTGCTTGCCCGGCTAGGGAGGGATATAGGCTGACACGCCTGCCGAGTCTCCAGGCTAGGGGAGACTGAGAGACAGGGACAACCCTTTGGTTGCTAGGCAACTCACTTGCTGCTCAGTGCCGGGGGTGAAACTCAAGTTGTCGAGGAGTTGAGGCTAAGAATAAAAGGAGGATTCTCGTGAATACAGGAGAAGTTTATTACCAGGGGAGCAGGCAAAGAGAGATGCAGCTTGCAGGCTGCAAGCAACTTTTAAAGTGGGCTGGTATAAGGGGCGGGCTTACATGGCTTGGGGCCAATAGGGTTTACACAGGGTTAATTGACATTTAGGGAAACCAAAGGGGCTTTGAAAAAAGGAGAAGATTCTACGCAGAGGGGCAAGGATCAAGGGAGACTGACAAGTCCTTTAGGAGGGGTTGTAGGTGATGGACAGGGAAGACTCTGGAACAAGGAGAGGAGACACACCCATATACAGAGTTGGAGGGAGGGACTTTTAAGGAGTCAATAGGGGTACTGAACTTGTATTGAACAGGAGGAGAGGATGGAACAAACCATTCAAGGGGAAAATACAGAACACTTTAAAATACAACTAAAACTCTGTTGGAACATCTCAGAAAAATTAGGACGAAGCCTGAAGCGCACTACCACAACATTTGTAATTATAAACCTAACCTGAGGCCCTGGGGCCCCACGCTGTTGTCTGTGCCCGGTGTTCTTTCTTCTCAGTTTCTCATGTTAGGAAAAACGAAGCGAGAAAACTTTCTGCTGTTTCAGGATTTGTTTATTTTATCTTATCAAGGTTTCAAGAACACAGCCTCTCTGCTGCTTCCAGGTGCACAATGGCTGTGGATGCTTGTCGCAGAGAGTTTATATACTTTTTATCGCCGAATAGAAAGATTCTATGTATTTTATTTTGTCTTTAAAATCAGTATCTATCAATTTTATTAACAGGTCTCTTCTGCACTAGATTCTTTCTACCAATTATTAAATCACAGGAACTTAGATCAGAGAAGAAAGGATAAAGAAAGAGAAGAAGATGAAGAAGATGAAGAAGTAGAAGCCGACACCCTGAATTCTTCATTTTGTCCCCATATTAATATATAGGGCAAAATCTAAAACTACAAACACATTCTCTGTGGTGCACTAAACAACCATCTCTTCATTTCTTTGGTGCTTTCAGCTCACCCAGAAGTGGGGGTAAATGCTCCCACAGACTTAGTTTGTAGGCTAAGCCTTTTTTGGAGGCTCTAGGGACAAAATATGTCCCTGGAGGGTCAGGAGAAGTTTTCTGGCTTCCCTGGGTTCCAACCCTAACCCTACAAGCTGCAGTAAATCCATACCTTGCCACTGTGAAGCCGTGCCCAGCTGCTGCAGAGCCGTGTATGGCCACTGTGGAGAGGCACCGAGCGCTCGTATGCGTACGCGGCCATCCAAACAGTGTGCACTGGAGTCGCATGCGTCCTGTGTCACGACAGACGCGCTCAGACTGCCTTATCCTGGAGCTGATTGGCTAGGCTGAGAGACTGTGCCTATAACCCTGCCTCCTCTGGATGTACCCGCCCATGGCTGTGACTCGTGGGCAGACCCTGGGACACATCATCACATGGGAGTCAAACCTATGTCAAACCCAGAAGTGCCAGTGAATTAGAGATTTCTAAAGCTGCTGTTGTCGCGCATACACCGCTGTCACTACCAGAGTTAAAGCAGCCCGTGGAAAATACACTGACTAGCAGCCCAATACATACCCACAGAGAGGGCCAAAGTCATCACCCCTCTGTGAACCCAGAGAGAATGCTGCCATTGCTGCGCTGCCAACAGCTACTCTTGGTCCAGTCAGTGTCTGGAGACAGGTAAAGTGAGCGGCTATTGCGAGTGGGGATTATGAGGCAGCAGAAAGAATTGATGTGCCCATGTCAGAGGATTGGAAACCTGGGGCCGGAACAATCTAAGCATACCCTGTGCTGAGAGGCAATGGAACCGTACCGGATAAATATACACCTTTTCAGTGGCCAGTTCTTTCTGAATTATGCCAGCTTGTTGCCAAGTATGGACTAGGGTCCTCTGCTGTTGCCAGCTTGCTGCGATTTTTAACCACCAAAGAGGTAACACCATATGACATTAAGCAGCTAGAGAAATTGATTTATACCCCAATTCAATATATGCTTTTTGAATCAACTTGGGAGGAGCAGTGCGGAAGACCTGGAGATAAAAAACCTGAGTTTCACAAGAAGACACACATTTTGGGGCAGGAGTTTGTCAACTCCTAGGACTGCCACCTCTAGGGGATCCACTATTGCAGGCAAAATTACATTCATTAGTGCTAGCACAAGCAAAAGACTTAGGGATGCAAGCTTTATTTAAGGTAGCAGATATGGTTAACCCGATCCAAAAATATTCAAACAATGGGTTAAAGAGCCGTATGTGCAGTTTATAGAGAGATTACAAGACGCAATGGAAAAACAAATTGCAAATATTGAGATCAGGAATCAATTAATTTTACAACTGGCAGAAAACAATGCAAATGAAGATAGTCAAAAAATCAGAACTACTGCCAAGTGAAAATCTATCTTTAAATGAAATGATAAATGCCTCTGCCAAGGTGGGATCTGAATCCCACAATGCATCTTTGATAGCAAATTCCATTGTAACTGCAGTAAAATTGACATCGCAATGCTACAAATATGGACAACAAGGTCACTTAAGAGCGAACTGCCCCTGTGGGTATGCGTGCATGTCTATGGACACCAGAACACAGTGGATACCTGCCACGTGTGTCCGTCCTGGCCTACATTGTGCTCAGGACCAAAGACAACATCCTCATGATGAACCTCCAGCAGACATCGTGGAGCAGTGCAATAGATGACACGCACAAATGACACACACACGACAATCTAGGATTTTCAAGATGGCTTTTTGAGTATTTTTTTATTCATCTAAGGATATGGAAGATATTTTATATGAGGACTTGAGTAATTTATCTGAATGAGTCAAAACCTGAATTAGACAAGTTGTTTGGGTATCTGCTGTTCTAAAGTTAAAATATTTCTTGTTCATGGAGTTAAGGTGTTAAGTTGTAACTTTTAAGTTGATCAGCCTGCACATCCACTTTTAAGAGTCCTTATTGCTGGTGATCTTATTGACAGCTCTTGGACTGGAATGTTGCATCCCAATGATACTAAGAAATACATCACCTGCTGAAGGGAGCAAGGCCTGTTGAGTCGGGTAGAAAGGTCAAGGTTTTTTATTATGTATCATCATGAATATTTTTTACATAGTGCTGTGTTTGTCACCCTGTCTCCAAGGGCCCTGGAGACAGGATGACAGATGCTGCTTTTACATTTAAAAACAAAAAGGGGGGATTATTGTGGTGGTCAACAGCTGGCCTGAAGGCCTCACAATAATAATTAATCCCATTTTACAACACCCTGTTTTATAACAGAAATAATTAAGACATAACTGAAATTATAAGCACATTGACCAGTAGATTATGTAACCTGACCAATAAGGGACCAATTTGGGACTGGACAGCAGGCCTAGATGGTTGAAGCTGAGATCAGCTATTGGCTGATTGAGCAGGTAGCAGCAGGCCCAACCAATCAGGAGCCAGCATGCGGACCCCCAAATGTATGTAAGGAAAGCAGAGATCAGTAAAGATGGCTGTTGTGCATGAGCTTAGGTGTGTCATGTCACATTCCAGCCTCCGACATCAAGGCAACAGACGTACATATTTCATTTGGCCAAAAGCTGGGAAGGAGTCACATCAATCAGCCAGAATTGGAGCTGTTTAGTCCCTGGGGGTTAACCCTGGATCCCATCGAGGGAAGTTGGTAACTCTGACAGTTGGGACATGTAGCCACAATGGTTCTCGCCTGGTCACGTGACAGATGGAACATGTGAACCAAGGTACGCATTTTGGTGATAGAAACTGTGGTCAGCTTTACCTGCGCAAAGATATCGGGCATGTTGGCTTTCTGTACTGCCATCGCAAGAGCATCTGCTTGGTGGTTACCCTCCACAATAAACCCAGGGAGGTTGGTGTGAGACCTCACATGCATAATGTGGAAAGGTTGCTCGCAGTGGGAGAGAAGATAAACCAATTTTGAGAGCAATTTACGCAAATTTGGATTGGGCACCTCCTTAAGTAATGCATGTTCCGCTCTTCGAGCTACCGTAGTTAGGTAAGCTGAATCTGTAACCGAATTGAGTGGCTGCTGAAACTTCTTGAAAGCCTGGACAATGGCCGCCAGTTCGGCAATCTCTGGAGATGCCTCCAGGATCTTGACGTCAGCTTCCCACGTCTGCATCTCAAGGTCCCTCCAAGTCGTAATGGACTAGTGGGAACCTCCAGAGCCATCTGTGAAAATGGTCAGAGCCTTCAAGGGTTGATGACTTTGGAGTGAATTTGGGGCCAAATGGAAGGCCAAATTAAACAGTTTATGAGCTGGTTTGTGGAGAGATATTTGGCCTGGGTAGCTGTCCAGGGCAAATTGGAGGTGCTTGTTGGTCTGGAGCAAGTTGTCCAAGACCCCTGTTGTCAATGGTAAATACATGCATGTGAAGTTCCACCCTGCAAGGGTGCGGAGGTGTGTCCGAGCCTTCGTAATGAGCTGAGCCATCAGTAATTGTGGCATTGGTATTCTTTTTATGGGCTGGTGATGGAGAAAGACCCACTCTATGATTAAGAGAGGCTCTCTCAGCCCCTTGTCCCATTGAAAAATGAGGCTGTGCATCCTGGACGACTTACCCAAGATGATGAGCTGGAAAGGGAGGACAGAATCAGTGTGATGGGCCTGGAGATGAAAGGGCTTCCTGGACCTTTCGGATGGATTCCTGGGCCTCTGGAGTGATGGAACGTGGAGCATCGAGGTCCTTGCCACCTCACAGAAGGCTTAAGAGTGGCGCGAGGTCCTCTGTAGTGATCCCTAGCAAGGGGCGCACCCAGTTGATGGATCCACAGAGTTGGTGAAGATCTCTGAGGGTCTTGGGGTTGTCCCTGATGGTAAGTTGCTGGGGTACAATGGTCCGTTCGCAGATGCAGAGTCCCAGGTAGATCCAGGGGCCGGTGCGCTGAATATTATCCTCCCATATTTCAAAGCCAGTGTCCTCAACGTTTTTAATTGTTCTTGAAAGAATCATGTCCAGGTAATGTTCCTCCTTCATACAGACGAGGATGTTGCCCATGTAATGGAGGACAACAGCGTCTGGGAAAGTCTTCCATATTGGTGACTGAATGTGGGTCACATACCACTGGCAGATTGTGGATGAGTTCTTTATGGCTTGAGGAAGAATCTGCCAGTGGTACCTTTTAAAAGGGGCCTGTCTGTTTAGGGACAGGAGTGAGAACGTGTAACATGGTGCTTCTCGAGGGTGGAAGGGAATATTAAAAAAACAGTCCTTGATGTCTATGACTGCCAGCCTCCAATCATGGGGCAGCATGGAGGGTGAGGGGAGGCTGGGCTGCAGGCGTCCCATATCCTCAGTGACCTTGTTAATCTTTCTGAGGTTGTGGAGGAGCCTCCACCTGTCTTTGCCAGACTTTTTTATAACAAAGACAGGGGAGTTCCAAGGACTGGTCGTTGGCACAATATGGCCCTTGGCGAGCTGCTCCGAGGGACTTAAGAGTGCTTAATTTCTCTGATCCGGTACTACAACCTCTGGAAGCATCCTGCATCGGTGGCAAAGAGTAGGGAAGGGTCTTTGCAGAGTTTTCAGAGATGTTTATTCCAGCCCCGCACTTATACAAATCCAGAGGCAAAGACCAGGCTTATGGGAAGGGTTGAGGGTTAAGTAAGGGGGCAGGTCAGGGCAGGGAGCATACAAAGGTGGCACTAGGGCAGGGGAACCAATAGGAGAAGCAGATGGGGATGGCTGAGGAATAGATGCCTGTGGTGGGATAGGCACACTTTGAAACTGGGACAGGGTTGATGGAGGGAGCAGGACAGGGGTACATAGCTCTTGCATCCCTTCTTACCAGGGGGGTTCCCACAGTGGCCCTGACTAGAAATCCTGTGGTGGTTTTGGGATTTCTAGTCGGGTCTCTCATTGAGAAAGGACATCTCTGCTGAAAAGAACAAGTAGTCAATTATCTTTGAGACAGTTTATTAATTAACAAAGCAGTTAAGGTTCCTGTGGCGGGTTAGCCTAGCCCTCTGAGGGAAGGACCCATGACTGTCGAGCGGAGTGCTTGGAGACCCCTCCTTTCACTGAGAGCGGGTTTTTATACCCCCCTTCGATGGCACCACCCACTTCTCCTCAGTCCTTCCCCAGGCTGTGTCCTGATTGGTTGTTGTCCGCTTGCTGTCCATGTGACTACTGGGGCGTCGAATGATTGGTCCTTTCTTGGCCAAACTGGTGTCCTGGTTTTATTTCTTTATGTTAATTTTCACTGATGTCATCCTCCCTGAAGAACATTCTCGTCTCGCCTGCCAATCATCCATTGCCTGTCACTGCTGCACACAGAATAACTTAACTGCTTATGGATTTATTCTGCCTATTAAAGTGGAACCAGACCCAACCGTGTAACAAATTCTCAGTTAAACACTTTAACATTCCAGTTAATCAACAATCGTGAACCTCCCCAATCAGCCAGTAACCAACCCCCTCCCCACCATGAACAACTTAACTTCTCAACTTTATGAAACTACAAAAGCCAACTTTCCTTGTTCATTCATAACACCTACCCCACAGGGTAATATCTGATCTCACCACAAAGGGCCTAATAGTGGCAATCTGGCCCTCTGATTCCCTCCACTCTGATGCTCTGCTTTGCCCTCATGGAGACCGCTGCTCCTCCAATCCCTGAGATCACCCCTGAAGCTGGTATTGGTTCCCAGTCCCATGGCCACTCGGAGAGAGCAATGATGGTGACATCTGCTCCAGTGTTGGCTATCCCTGGGAGGTAGATCTTCATTCCTTGGTGAGACGGGCCACACTCCAGTATGGGTTTGTCTGGGCCCATGACATCCACCCAGCAGGCTGTTGGGTTTTCCAGGACCTGGTCTATGCAAAGGGGTAAAAGGGCTTGGGCAATAACAGTTCCACGGACTTAAAACTGCGGTGGGTCCACACAGGTGATGGTGATGAAAATTTCATCATGGAGGCCAATTGTCTGTATTTAGGGGATTGTATATAGTTTGTCTGGCCTATTTATACAGTTCCTGATAATCAGGACGTCTCTTGGGCCATCAGGAGGGCCACCTTCCCTGTGGGGATTTTGTAAATGTCCTCATGGTCCCATTGAAGGGACAGGGAACTTGCCAGCAGGTGCCATGATCCCACCTTGATGTTGGAATAGGCCTCGGAGACCCAGCGCTCCTGCTCCACCAAGGTGTCATCAATGTCGATGGGGTCTGAGTCTCTGGGATGGTGGGCAAGGTGGGGCAGAAGGGCCTGGAATTTGGTGTCATAGCATGGGCCCATCCTGTGCTCCGCTGGGAATTTCCCTGACGCCATCGATGGTTCAGGCGGTGTGGACGATGAGGTTCCTAGTGGTAAGGGCAGGGTTCCAGTTCCTCTGGATCCAGAGGAGTCCAGGGACAAGAACAGAAAACCTGGGAGTGCAGGAGTTTTTACGCAGGGGGCAGAGAGCAACAGGGTCCAATGGCATGAGGGCCAGGCAGCGGTAGATAGGAGGGGCCATGGGGCTGGGGCCAACAGGAACAGGGCAAGGGAGGAGTTGGGCAACTGGGGCCAATGGTGAATGGAGAAGGTTCTACAGACAGGGGCGTGCCCTGGGGAAGAGAGGCAGGGAGGTAACCGCCCAGGGGTGTTGCAGTCACGGCCATGTTCTGGCCATTTGCAGCAAAAGAAGGACTCCATATTCATCAGAAGGCAAAAAACTTTATTTCATGAAACACAAGTAAGGCAAAGAGATCTCTAAAGAGATCCTGCTGCTCTGACCTCCATGCTTCTTCCAGCATGGTCAGGATCAGAGTGTCAAGAACAGCTACAGTTGGGTAGTTACAGAGAAATCCATTAGGATAACAAAAGTAACAAATACCTGAAATAGGTATTCTTAAAACATCCCAGATAGTTTACAAAACCTTTCTTGCTTTCCCAGCTTCTAGCTGTGAGAAGGTAATCATTCCCACAGCTAGAGCAAAACTTTCTCTTCTGATCTCTCAGCCCTGTCTTGTGAGAATGTAACTTCTTCTCACGAACAGGGCCAAGAGCTGGAGAATTTCTCCCCAACCAGCTTGTCAGTGTCCACACGGGGAGGAGAAATGATCTGGCCAACAGACTGGGGGGAGGGACAGGTACATTAACATACAACAAGGTGACATCATAGGAGAGACTTTCCATTGACCTCAGTAGGGGGGTAAAGGCTAAACCATCGTGGCGTTTCTCCAGGGAGTTCTGCCACAATCTTGGGCAGAGGATCCACAGGCCTCCGCAGCTGGCAACAGCTCGGTCCCTTTGCAAACCCCACAGAACTGGCATTATCACATAAAATCACCCAACCCTCATAAAACCAAACTCATGTAATCAGATCACCCCAACAACATTAAACCTTTTAACATTATTATCCCCTTGATAATTCTGTAGGATAATATCATAATATGCAACATTATAAAAAATTATAATTCATAACTTATAATATGATTTGTAGTTAATACAATATATGGCTAAAGCCAACCTTAAAAATCCATTTATAACAAAAGGGAGAAAGATGGGGGGGAGGGAAAAAGAGATTTTGCAGGAAGGGTAGGCAGTCAGGAGAGAATGCAAGTCCCTGAGTACCCAACTAATGGGGAAGGGGACAGGGAACCCCCTCAGCCATGAAGGGGTATAAAAAGGTTGCCATTTTAACGAGATGTGAGTGTTCACCTCATGGAGGGGAAACATACCTGACTCAGCTGATTTGTTGATATTAACAAATAATTTTTGCTTCAAAGACTTGGTCCCCTCTCAGTTCTATCAGAAGGTGAGGCATTTCTCACAATTTGGAGACTAGTTTGGGATCCTTAACTTCTGGCCCTGCAGAATGGGACACTGAGAAGGGGGGAGGCATGCCCTGCTGAGTTTAGCAGCCCTCGACTTGCAGTCATACTTCGTGGGACCTGCAGGTGAGACCTGGACGGGAGACTCTAGAAGCAAAAGGAGAAAGGAGAGAGAGAGAGTAGAATTTATGTGTGATAGCTGGTAAAACCTGTGCACAGGACCCACATAATAAAAGTGACTATTAAGTATTACCTGGGCAGCTGGAGACAGCAGGACTGAGTGTGTGTGCTTGAGTAGAGACTGGAGACAAGAGGAGCTGTCCTGTACTCAGGGGAAGGATACGAAAAAGATGATTCAATACTGTATATTTGAATGGGCTTAAGAACACATTTGACCAGACCCATTATATTGGCCCAGATATGGGTCTTCTGAAGATGGGACTTGTCAGGTTTTAAATCTATATGTGAATGCCGAAGAACCTTGTCACCAAGAAGAGAGGGATTGTGCTGCTTGTTGGAGGGAATATTTTCTCTATGTTTGTGATTAAAGACTTGAAGAAGACTAGAGGGGAGAGAAGGAGAGAAAAACGGGACCCTTTAGATAACTTACCCCCTCCCTGTGTGCCTTATAGAGGGTCACATGGTCTGAATTTAGAAGTGACAGTTGAGCGGGAAAGGAATGATAATAGCGGGGAAAGATATGAAGTGGTTGGTTCCCATGAAATGGTGGATCCATGTGGCATAGCTGGTCCCCATGAAATGGCACATCCATGTGGCATAGCTGGTCCCCATGAAATGGCAGGCCCATGTGGTGGAGCTGGTTTTAATGGAACAGTATAATCTCATAGTATGACAGAACAGCTGTCACAGAGAACTAGAATTACAGAGTTAACACAGTTAAAGAAAGACATTCAAAATTTCCCATTTCTTCTTTCAAATATCACCGCAAAAGTTAATGCAACTATTTCTCTGTTTCCCGTATGAGAGGTGCCTATGCAGGGAGTTCCAAGGGGAGTAGGATTTGTGAATGTTATGAATGAATTGTTGGAGGTTGGCTTTCGCCCTATATTGTATTAATTATGAATTACAGGTTATATTATGAATTACAATATTGTGTCATGTTGTATATTATGATATTATTCTGCGGAAATATCAAGGGGATAATATATGTTAAAAGGTTTCATGTCGTTGGGATGGTCTGATAATACAGGTTGGCTCTATGGGGGTTGGGTGATTTTATGTGATCAGTTCTGTGGGGTTTGCAAAGGGACTGAGCTTTTGCCAGCCAGACTGCGAAAGCACCACCATAAAATGAATAAGGACTCCAAACAATGAGAGCCCTGATTGCCTTAGCGACAGAACAGCGCAGGCTCCCAGAAGATTGACAAGGGGGCGTGGCTATGCAAAACCATAAATTAATATGCATCAGGCTGATGCAATTGCAAAGGTAAAAGGCTGAACCACCAATTCATTGACAAGCCTCTGGCACCAAGCCACGGTCCCAGTGCTATCCCATTTTGTTTTGTGGACATTATTTAGTTCTCAATAATATTTTAATATCTCATTTCCATACTGGATCTGAGTCATTTATGGCATACCTCTTCCTAGCACTGAAATAAGAGAATTTAAAAAAAAAAAGAGTAACATATTAGAGGACCTTTTGGGGTTGGCAGAGCAATTAGATCAATTTTTAGGTCCAAATATCTACACTTGGGAAGAAATGCAGTCTATTTTAGGGACTTTATTTACTTCAGAGGAGAGACAAATGATACGAATTGCAGGGATAAGAATTTGGGAAAGAGAAAATCCACGTTATGTTAAAGGAGGAATACCCAGTAAACAAAAATTTCCAATATTGAGATCTACCTGGGGTCAGAATACAATTGAGGG
Organism: Vireo altiloquus; assembly: GCA_013396875.1. Classification (NCBI taxonomy): domain Eukaryota; kingdom Metazoa; phylum Chordata; class Aves; order Passeriformes; family Vireonidae; genus Vireo; species Vireo altiloquus. The sequence continues at coordinate 615,736 of VZRF01002702.1, read as the reverse complement.
AGGGAATAACATGTTGGACTATAGAAGGTTGGTGATTAGGGGGATAAGAGAAGTAGCACCAGAGGGGCAGAATTTTGAGAAGCCATTTGAAAATAAACAGTGATGGGATGAACCAACCACTGCCTGGTTACAGTGGCTTAGAAAGAATATGCAGCAGTACTGAGGAATAGATCTTGAGAGTGATGCAGGTCGGGAAGTCTTCAAGGTAAGTTTTGTTACTAAAGTGTGGTGAGATATAAAGAAAAAATTGTAGAAAATAGAAGACTGCAGTGATAAAAGATCTGAGTGATTTATTGAGGGAGGGTCAGAAGCTTTATGTTAGGAGAGATCACGAGAAACAGAAGAATAAAACTAAGTTAATGGTGGCCACTGTAGATCAAGTGATAAAGCGGCAACCTGGGAATGGGGTTGGGAGGGGAAGAGGAGTAGCATAAAGAAGTGTTCGGCCTAATGCTAGGACACCCCAGGGAAGAGGATGGGAGATGACCACTTGGTAGACAAGTCCCAATAAGTGCTTCTGTTGTGGAAAGGTGGAACATTCAAAAGAGAATGTCCAGAGTTACAGAGGCAGGTTAAAACTTCCAGACGATGGAATCAGGAAATGATACACAGGATGAGGGGTGTCAGGGACTCTGTTTTTTGAGGTCCAACTACCTTGAACAGCCCTTGATAAATTTAAAATTGGAACCCCAAGAAGAAGAGTATGTATTCAGGAGAGAATGTAAGTCTCTGAGTACCCAACCAGTGGGAAGGGTGACAGGGACCCTGCTTGGACATGAAACAGTATAAAAAGGTTTGTATTTTAACAAGGTGTGTGTGTTCATCTCTCAGAGGGGAGACACACCTAACTTAGCTGAATCATTGATATCAATAAATACTTTCTTGGTTTGAAGACTCTGTACCCTTTAAATTCTATCAAAAAGTGAGCTTCTTCTCATGGGGATATCTCTCCTCATGTCAGTTAGAGTTAAGTTTGTTAGCAGAAGTTCTTTCATACCTGTGCACAGTCTTTTTCCCCTGCAAAAGAAATCCAATGTAAGATATAATCCTTTAAAACAAGACCATTAAAAAAACCTAAACAATACAGCAGGGAAACCCAAGCAAAGGAAGGCATACATTACTGAGGCTGTCTAAATTCCACCTGGCCATACCCAGGCAAGGTTCTGGTGAATCTCGCTTCTAGCAGTGTGCTCTGCCGAGCATATGCACGAAGCAAATAACCACGAACACATAAACAATGTATTATAACTACATTTACGAACACGCTTAGTGTCAGAACTGTGATCCATAGTCCTAACCAAAGACTTTTCATTCATAGTTCCAAGCAGTATTGCAGCAAACACAGTTCAACAAACACACTGCAACACAGGACTGGTCTTGTCCAGGGGCACCTTACTTAAGTAAATTCTGAAGTCCCACATCTCACACCTTAAGTCTTATTAGCCACTTCTCCCACAACAAAGGAGCGATGTCTCCAAGAGGAACCTTACTTCAATTAATTTCCATGTTCAGTGAAGGCAGTTAGACTTACTGTCATTTTGAGTCCTCTAGTCCATCTGAATATTTCTCCTGAAATTCCTTCGGCAACAGCTTCTCTCTGTTCTTTGCTGCAGCAAGCAGACCCAAAGGTGGTTGGCCCAAGATGATAATTTTCAATCCTGACTTTATCAACTTGGATTCTCAGGTTTTCTCCTTGCCTGTTGTTGGTGAGTTGCCTAATTCAGCCTCAGCACCCCCTCCCATCTACGTTGGAAGAGGCTTCTAGTTTCCATGTTTGGCATTCTCCAGTGCATTCTTGTCTCCACCTAGGCCTTTCAGGGGGTGGGGGGGTGGTGCACTCAGGCTCATGTCACATTTCTCTGCAGTCGCCTTTTCGGGCATCGTATTTGGCCATCCCAGCACTAATTTCGCTAGCCTTTCTCGGGGGACACCATCCATTAGCCTTCTCAGGATTTCCTTCTGCTGATCCTGCGACCATAGCACCTGTCTTGTGAAGGGGCAGTCCCATCCTCCCTGGTTTCAATAGAGGGGAATCCTATGTGACAACCTTGGGCTAATTCAGATATGTCTCACGCCACGAGTCTTGGGCTTGCTGGCTAGCAACTTAACTGGTCTGTACTTTTGCCTGAAGTTTATTAATTCCTGGGTGACCTCTCCCCAAGTCCATACTTGGCCTTCTTGGGCAGGGGTATTCCCTGCAGAGGAGATGGTAGGTCCATCTAAAGCAGCAGTGACTCTGTCCAGGGGAGCTAAAGCCTGGATTTTTCCCTGTAATTAAATGCCAGTTGGCTTCAGGGTGTTGGAGTGCCCACGACTCAATGGGATCATCCTTTGAGGGTCCACCAGCACCATCATGTGGTCTGAAAGGTGCCCTGAAAGGGCACCAATTTTTGGTCATACATCATTTGTATGCACACCGCTTTTTGGATACTTTCTACCAGCTGGTCAGTAGTTCCCTCTATAGCGACTGGATCATCGCTTTCTAGGGGGTTTAACCCTCTCGCCTAATAAGCCTCTGCCATTATGCAAACTGATTCACATTGGAGACTCCTTGAAGGCTACTACATCATTGGCGCAATCTTCATACCATTGCAAACTATCATTGCAGATAGCCTAGCAGCATTCCCCAAAGTTCCTCTTTTTTCATGCTCTCTCTAACACCACACCTGCTCGTATCAGCCTTTTTTTCCATATATATTTCCGTATGTCTTTTAAGCACCAAGTACAATGTTCCAAGGCTACTTAAAAGATGACAGCTGAAACCGAAGTTCCATAATGTGCATTTTCATCTCCATTTTCTAAGATAACTGTGAGGGGCTATTGTTTAAACATTAGTTTCCATGTCCTGAGATCTCAATCTCCTGATAATTGAAGCATTTCAAAATGACGTAGTGTTTGCTCTTCAGAGTTTGTCTTCATGATCTGTGGCCTCCCTTTTTCCCAAGGCTTGCTTTATCTGTTAAGATCCAGTCCCTGGATTCTCTGTGTCTTAAGTCTGAAGTGTTGCAATTTGTTTTCTTTTCCAACTGAACATAAAGTAGTGGTCTCTCTACCATTTTTCATCCCAGCTTGCTTTCTCTTAGCCTTTTCTTACCTGTAGAAGTTGTGGGGCGAATTCAGCAGTTACTAGATTCTGGCAAAGTTGCACTGGTGGGCACTTAAAGTGACTGACAGTTTGGATAGACATTTTTCCTTACTCAGATTATGAAAAAAAATTAAGTTGAAGAGAAGGGCATGATTAAATAGGTTTGAAATGTGTAATGTGCTGAGAGTGACCTTAGGAAATAGCATACTTGTAGTCTGTAGATTAGACTTCACATCTCATTACAAGAAAGTAAAGACAATGTGATTTAATTGCAGTCACGTTTATTTGCAGTTTCTATACACACTTTCTAGGTAATCAAACTTTTCCAACACATTTTTTGAGAGGGGTTCACAATGAAACTGTCACCGTTTTTACTAAAAATAAATACAAGACTTAAAGTGTTGCACAGCTCTAAAATATACAAAGGCTTGGATTTAATGTAAACTTTGAAAACATTTTACAAAAGAAACCATATTTGCAACAATTTAAAAAGTTCATATTTACAAATATTACAAAAATACAAAATGGATGCAAGTCCATAAACCATTGTCTTTTCTGCCAGCATGAACTGGTGCTAGTACCAAAATAGTTACACTGTAACCTTCTTAATTTTTTTTTTGTAAATTCTTTAAGTCATAACCTACAGTATTTCTCTATCTGCCACCATTGCAGCAAATGCACTCAATCACTGACCTTTGGCAAAAGCAAACATATGCTTTATTTGCTACAACTATCCTATGCCCTCTATGCTGCCATAACAACAACAACAGAAAGGAAAAAAAAAAAGAAAAAAAAGAAACAAGAAAAGGGGAAAATGTTATTTTTCAGAACACAGCTGTATAACTTAAGAAATCATTTTCATAACATCAGTGCAAGCAACAGAACAGTAGGTTGAAATGACGGTTCAGCAGTTACCTGGTGCACGTACTGTATCCTATCTCAAGAGGTGAGTGACGTTCCCTTTGCACTACGGCTTGTCCTCTGGTGCCTTAATGGCATGCCTGCAGTGCTACAGGGATCCCCACCATTTGTCTTCCTCTGACTCCCACATTTGTTATGAACTCTTTTCTTCATAGAGAGTATCTCTATTTGGGTTTCGATCTGCTAAATGTAAACTAGAAAATTAAGCAAAAGAAGACTATACTCTAATGGGATTGTTCTGTGTTTGGTTTGTATTTGAAGTATTGCCTCACCATTCTGATAAAAAAAAATTAGTGTATATATATTTATTTAGGGTCTCTCTGAAATTATTGATTGCTAATAAGAAGTGGTTTCATCAAAGTCAGTTCAGCTGTATTCTCTTTACTGTTTTGAATGACTGTTTAACTCACGACTACTAAAATCTTGTAAAGTGCTCTGGTAAAAATTTTTGTGAAAAACAACTGAAGATGACAAACTAAGGATTTTCTGCCCAATATCTAAACTTCCTTTTCTCATACTCTCCAGAAGGTAGTTTTTTCTATGCTAAACATTTCCTCTTAAAATATTCTCATTCATTCACTTCACTTGTATTCAGACTTATTTTCCTAACTAAGCTACTGATGCAATTAGCATTTTGTTTCCAAAACCTTTCTCCCATTACCTTTTTAAAAACTATTTTATACAATTTTGCAACCCTTCAACTGATGGACCAACCCTCATCCCAACACATGTATCACATGCACAGTGACTCTGCCTCATCAACTGAGTGCAACCAGTCTACACAGGACAGTAGGAAACTCTGAATAATGTATGTCTTGTGGTGAGCACTAGACAAAATCAGAAGTGAACCTTATGGGAAATAACATTTCCGATCTGTTTAACTGTTCTGATTTGCTTTGACTCCTTAAAATTGTAACTGTTTTAGGTAGAACCCTCCTCTTTAAAACATGATCTGCCTTTTTTTAATAACGCTCAACTTTATGCATTACATGATTCCAAAAAAAAAAAAAAAAAGTAGAAACTGAATTCACACATCCTGCCTCCCAGTCATTGACTTATGCTTAAAGCCAGCTTTTATCTGATTTCTCTGTACCAAAGAACGCTCTTTCTGCATCCTACTTGACCTGTCCTACTGCACACCCCATTGCTCCTTCACTATTTTCTCTACACTAACCTTTCCTCTATTCCAAACCATATCCTACAGCAACCAACACCAACTGCATCGGTTTTGGATAAAGAGGGCCTTGTCCTCTAAGTAGCACAGATGGGGCTACATCTCAATGAAAATTGTACCCAAAGGAGAATCAGGCCTGCGGGTTTTATTCTGTTTAAAAATTAAAAGTATAAAGCGATTCACGGGTTCTTGCAGTTTTAAGATGAGAATATTCAAGTAACTTCAAGTAATTCAGCTTTTATCTCCCTGCCTTCATTTGTATCAAAGCAGCTACTTTGATTTGTCTCCTTTCCCACCCCACCCCAGTCCCCCACCCTGTTCTGTGTTTCTGGTAAACCCAGACAAGATCCCTACTGTACGTGGCTGGCACAATGAACTGGAGCTTTCCCCTTCCCAGCTCAGCAATGAATATAAATAATGCATACACATACCTATTTCCCAGCTACGTTTTCACAGTGTCATTTTCGTAAATATTTAGGTAGCATGAATCTCATCAGCACAAAGAGAAAGCTTCACTGAAAACTCATTGCGGATATTTACTGATAAATCGAAAGCGCTTCTTGCATGCTTATAATTTATTGGTTTCCTTTACGGACCAGAAACTAATCATGTTTAAAGATTATAGTTACCAGGTTATGACTGTGTTATGTATCCCAATAGCCTAATAGGAATATGAAAGTTAAGTACTGTTTCCTCTCACATCTATCCTCTCTGAAGCGATCCCTGCAAGAATAAAGGCCCAGGGGAGGCTGTGGGATGGGACCCTTTGGGGCTTTGCATCAGACCCAGCTTCGTTCTGTCAGAAACACAGATGTCATCTTCCCCACCGATCCTCATGGTAACCTTCCCAGCTGCGCTTTCCAGTTAGCTTCTTTGGAGCTGCCTTAGAAAGACAAATGGTTTCTTTAATCCCCTCACAGTCAGCCTTTCCATTCCATAAACTAAGGTGGAAAATTCCCGCTTTCCACTGCTCAATGTCATCCTTCAGGCCTGTCACACTGAAAGTGGTTATTGGTGGCCATGTTTTTTGTCTGATATGAAAATGGTATTCACAGAATACAGTTATTACAATTGAATTAATTTGTCTTCTATAAACAAAGTTGTTATGCAGTAAATCCTTTGCCACGTCCACTTTTTGATAATTCTATTTACAAATTTTTATCAAAAATATGATATTTACATATGTTTTGTTAATTTCTTCTAAATTTTGTTTCAGCTCATTTTAGTGTAGAAAAATACCAATTCTCAAGAGCATTTTCTTTTTTTTTTTTTTTTCTCCCTAGGGAAGCACTACAGTGTGGGATTTGTTTCTAGATGGGCAGCTTCTGGGAAAAAAAACCCACCCAAAGTCACTTTTAACTCTATGGAAAGTGTATAGGCTTGAAATCTACAGTGACAATGGAAATGAGAGTGGGATAAACCAAATGAAGCCAAAAGAAAACAGAACAGACATAGCATATCTTCATTCTTTTAGAAAATGTAATGTAAGAAATAGCTACAGCTGTAGTCCTTTTGTTTCCCCAGAGTCTTCTGAACGCAAACACATCTAAGCATTGATATTGCCCTGCAATTGTTCTCTTTTTCTTCCTTTTTTTTTTTTTTTTGATTGCTACAGCATTTGCCTCTTATGTTGACATCCTTACAGAGCTCAAGCAGTGCTGGCAGCCTGGCCCTGGCACCCATGCAGCCTATGTGGAGCTCTGAGAAGACCGATCGTCGTGGGGGCTGCCGTCGGAGTTCTCGGTCTCGCCCTCGGAGATGGCCTGCATGGGGGTGTTGTAGAGCCTGCAGCGCACACTGTACCGGCTGCTGCTGGCTGCCGGCGGCGCCCGCGACCGCCCCACCCGCGAGGATGCCGACATGGGGAAGTTCTTGGAGGAGAATCCTTCTGTGTTGACCCTGGGGGAGCAGGGGGAGAGCGGGGATGATGCATCAGGGCTTGTTGTGGGAGGAGACTCTTCCATGCTTTGGAGAGCATCCGCCATCATCTCTCCAGGTGACTTGGGCAAAATAGGACTTTTCAGGATTTCTGTGGCAGACATCCGGTAGCTGGAATCAGATCGGCTGCCCTTTTTAAGGAGCAGTAGCTTGAACTCCTCATTGGATGTGTTGGACTTTTTGGCATTCCTGTATATGAGCCCGGGGGACCTCTGACTGCTAATGGAAGTGCCCACACTGCTGGCTGGTGGCATGTTGCTGGTTGGCAGTGTGCTGCTGGTGGGAGGCTGGCTGCTGGTCCCAGACGAAGCTCTCAATCTGTTTCTTACAGAAAGGTCTCCAGAATCCTTTCTCCCAAGAACTTTCCTTTTTGATCTGTAAAAACATAAAGGAAAACTCTTTCATATGTTATTTTTGTAGTATGATGCTTAGCGCTCTTTTGGAGTTTTACAGATGCTTTCATATTAGCCAAAGTTCTCTGAATCCCTCTGTCAAATATTGGAGGCTATCAGTGACTGATGGCACTGAGCTGTGGAGTCCCTCTCAACATTACCCAGCTCTTCCAAAACGCTGTATGCACAACCAGCTCTTTGTAAAGACAACAATGCATACAGAATCTTAGGTAATAATAATACTCAGAGTAATTTATTCAGTATCAGAAAACTTTGATTTCAGTTGTGATCGCAAATTTCAGCTGACTACAAAATACTCTAAAATTGAAGAGATGCCTTCTCATCCTTCTTGCTGCAACAACTCATTCACCAGAACAGAGCTGACGGACTGGTAGGCAGAAGACAGGAACCACTGCAGGTAGTTTTCTTTGAAGACATGTATGTGTGTTAGAACAGCCTGATGTTTTTATCAGTAAAGTATCCATGAAAATGCCATAAAGATACTCAGACTGCACTCCAGACCATAATAAAGCATGTTTTAAAAACTGCCTTTTAGAAAACTAGATCGAGTTATCTGGAGAAGGTAGTTTGAAGACAAGACTTAAACATGGAATAACCCATCCTGCAGCTGTTGTTAGTGGACAGCTGTGCAGAGATGCATGCTACCATTTCTCATTGTCGCAAGGTTAGGTCACCTGTGAATGACTGCAAACAGATCCTCAGTAGTGCGGGGTTTGTTTGGAGACACAAAGACATCCTCAGTGTCAGCCTGTGACTCCTCGCTCAGTGGAGACATGATGGACTCGTCACTTGGAGAAGACTCTTAAAAAGGAGAGAAGCCATGTTATGAGTCAGACTCCACTGTACTTTGCAACAGCACCTCCAGTTGAAGGCACTGGCTCCATTCACAACTGAGTGGTCGATACCACCATACAGCCTTTGCCCTCTAATCTAAAAGTTGTGTCTGTTCCATGTTGGAGCCCATAAAAGGAGCACCGAACACAGGATCCCCCATTTACAGCATAGCTGTGATAATAAGACTATTCTGTACCCATGGCCAATGCTCCTCCCTTTTATCTTTTCAGCTGAAATGCAGCATAAGGGAGGAAATAAATACCAGAAATACAGTCTGACTACTTTGGAAAAGTGTAAATAGCTTTGGGCTGGCTGGTCAGCTAACAGACCTGGGGGGCTCTATGCTTAAACCCAAAGAGGGAAGCTGGCACAGTGCCACTCTGCTCTGTAACTCCACTACCATCCCATCCAAAGCTGCCTGATTGGGCATGACACAGGAGGAGTTCCCAACTGACCTTTCAGTGAAGGCTCGTCTGCGCCGCCCACCGTCTCGTCTGCCCTGCTGTCATCAGAGGCACTTTTGGTTGGGATACCTGATGTGATGTCATTTTCCTGCTTGCAACCCTCTTCGCTGAGTGAATCCACTGCTGCCATCTCTGCTTCGTAGCTGATATTCCCAGGCACATGGTGGCTTACATCGAGTTGGTGCTTTAACTGCGAGGTGATGGTTGGTCCCTCAGCCTGAGCTGAGTTTTCACCCACGAGCTCAGCTTCCACCCTCTCCTCGCTGCCTGCAGAGAGCTCTTGCTGAGCTTGCACTTGTTGAAGATCATGCACTGTTTCTGCTCCCTGGACAGGTTTCTTTGTTTCATCATCACCTGTGGGCACAGCTGAGCCCTTCTGAAAGCCATCCACAGGGACGGGACATGTCTGATTCAGAGAGCTTTCTGGTAAGTGTTCAGTGGCCAGGTGTGTTTGGTCCTTCCCATGTATGATTTCAACCAGACTCATGCTTGCTGAAGTTACAGCTTCTCGCTCACAGCTGTTCTGCCCGCCAAAAGAGGAGCTTTTCTCTAAAGGTGGCTTTCCAGGGCCTGCTTCTGCTGGGGAAGTGTCAATGTACAGCATTACGGCCTCATCTGTAGAGTACTGGCGTGATACTGGTTTCTTAGCTAACAGCGGCCTCATTTTGCCTGAAGAGACATCAGGTGCCATCAAGGTGGTCTCCTGTATGCAGAGCAGGTCTGGGGTACTGCCTTTATGTTTCACTCCTTCAGGCTTGTTGACTGCCCGGAGGTGGACAGACTTTAAAACAGAGGGTGTGATGGCAAGGGCAGAGGGAGGGCTGGGCTGCAGGGCTTCCCCGACTGCGCTCTGCTTGCTGTGGCTAAAGGTATGCAGCTGGTGCCTGTGAGCGAAGGGCTTGCTCAAGACATTGTGAAGAGCACTTAGGTCAAGGTGAGTAGGAGGTATAATCGGAAGTTCGAGGTCTTTGCTCACTGAGGCGCTGCTGTCTTTTGAGAGTGGCTGCTGCAGCGATGACTTCCTCTCTGGTACTTTTGGCTTCCTCTTGCTCCCCCCTGGAGACAAGGGTCCTGAAAAGAAAGCTGTCGGAAAAGAGGAGGTGGGCGTCTCTGACTGGCTGGAGTACCCACTGGAGGGTGAGGCTAACCCTGCCAGCTTCTCTGGGGAGGCCAGTTTAAATTCATTATCAACAGAGGGGAGGGATGGGGTTGTAGCTCGTGACCCAGACTGAGACGTCTGGGATTCAGAGCTCTCTGGTGACTTGATGCACTCTATGACTGTAGTACCCGTAGCAGTGCTTGAATTGGACAAGGACCTGTAAGGATCACTGGATTTCAAGTCGTTCAGAAGCCAGAGATCTGCATAGTGAGGTTGTTCAGCACCTTCATCTTTAAAGGAGGGGATATCAGCGGTGTCAAACGGAGCATCCTTTAATCCGCCATCACCCTGGTTTGTCCAGGGAAGCTCCTGCTTGGCTGGCAGGTTGGGGCCTTCCACTCGGGAAGGTGTGTTTGAAAACTCAAGCGGCAGCTTCATCTCCCTGGCTGTGTGAGAGACGTGCTGCCCACCACTGATCTTTGGTTCTTTCTTGTCAGGAAGGTCGGTGCTGCTCTCTGATTTCCTCAAAGACGAGCTGCGTTTTGGTGGGGCTGGCTTTGCCTTTGGTTTCTTCAGTGAGATGCTCTGCCGTCCCTGCCTCCTGTGGCTCATGCACTCCTGCCAGGCACAGTCAGCTAGGCTGGAAGTCATGCTCCCGGTCTGGCCGCTCTCGGAGCCTGGGGCTGCATAGTTGCAAATATAGCTTTTATTACCCTTCAGACCGCAGTCAAAGTGCATGGAGGTATAGTATCCTTCAGTATCCACAGAAAAGTGTGAGCTAGTGTCTGCCTTGTCAGAGGGGGTTTTTTCAAGGAAGCTGTCATAGGTGGCCATGCTGGTAAAGCTGGGGCATCCCAGGCTGTCTGCCTTCGGGCGCTCAGGGCTGAAATCCTGGCGACAGGAGGCGTCATGGTGATGGTGCAGGTAATTCCACTCGCTGTCGCTCGTGTTGCTGTTGTTGGGGTCATCCAGTAAATCTGCCACAGTGGATGTGAAGGAGCTGGCCCTGTGGCCCCTGACCTTGTCTGTGTGGTCACCAAACTGCTCTGTGATGAAGACACTGGAGTCCTCGTTGGCATTGGGAGCGGTATTGAGCGACAGCTCGGAGTCACAGTGTGAAGAGCCTGTCAGCGGAGGAGAGGCAGCGGGAGGAATGGTTTCAGATGTCTGGGAAGGACATGTGGAGCTGCTCCCGCTCCAGTTGCCACTGGAGGACTGGTGGTCATCTTTCTGGTCCATATGGCTGCTGAGCAGGACTCCTGCTGTGGAGATGGAGTGAATTGGGCTCCCGAAGGTGTCCGAGTTGGATGAAATTTCACAGCTGCCTGAATCGACCATCCTTGACAGTCGCGGTCTCCCCCTCTCACCAATGCTGTGTTCGGGGCTATGCAGGTGCTGAGGACAAGTTAAACCAATGGGCTGGCACTCCTGTGAACCTTGCTTGCTCAAGATCTCCTTCCCCTTTTTTGGGATCCTCTCCTGACCACCTAGGAAGTGCTCTGCTTCATACCCTGCACTCTTGGTGGTGGCATCCTGATGGCCCTCGGTGGCCCGGGCACCCTCGCGGGGAAGGCTCCTCGAGCGGATGCGGTTGCTCACAGCAGCAGCAAAGACTGCGTCCCCGTTGTCTGCCAGCACCAAGATGTTGCCAGCGGAGTGGGAGAGGGAGGCGACAACGCTCTGCCCCCGCTGGGCACGGATCCGTCGCCGGGAGGGAGCAGCTATCAGGATTTCTTCTGTCTGGCACTCCGAGTCCCGGGTCCCCAACCTCCTGTTGCTGGAGCCAGAGAATTCCGGGTTTGTGTGCACAATCACATTGCGCTCTCTCGCCACTGGCGACTCGTCTGAATCTAGGACACATGGAAAGCTGAGTGAGTGGGAGAGAGCTCCACATTTCCTGGCACGAGACAACCCGCGGAGCAACCCCAGAAGCATTATCTGCTGTATTCTTTATTTTTTAATCTTGCTGAGCATTGGACCCAATTTAAGTTTGCTATAAAGAATTTATAAGGCAGACCTCGTGCTGGTGAGGTGGGTAAATTCTCCTAGTCCTGCAACATGACTTCTGCAATGCGTTCTCAATGTGGAGCTGAGCTTGCTGTGGTAAATACTAAACCAAATACTAAGTTTTCAGTTTTTTTGACTCCATTTCAGCTATTTAAAGACAGTTTTCAGGAGTGGCTGCTGGACAAAACACTCTATAAGCTTCTAAAAATAATCCTGTTTTGCCTACCTGTCTGTTCAGAATTTCCATTATCTGCTTCTTTACTATCAAGAATATTTGCAAGACAAAATGATCTTTCTTTCATAGATTCTCTGGTTATGATAAACACATTCCTTCTGCTTCCCATCAAGTTTCATGGCAACAGACCAAAACACCAGAGCTATCTTCAGGTGCAGATGAACATTAAAAAATAACAATTCTGTTAGTTTCATTTTAAGTTAATAAGAATTTCACACTGAATTTGTCACCAATAGAGTTGCTCCTAATTTTACCTTGATGAAAAGTGAGGCAACTTGGTAGATTTAAGGCAAATATTCTTGGTGATAAAGAATAATAGGAAGGAATTGAGGAGTGTGATAAATAAAAGGAAGGTTTAGCAAAGCTCCCGTAGGGTACCAGCAGCTGTACCTATGGTGGATATTCAACCACTCATCTAAGTTATCCAGCTGTTGTGACAACTCATCATCACTTTGCTGAGTAACATCTGTCAGTTCTTTACCTTAAGCTCCCCTGACACAAGAAAAAACTTTCACTTAATCTAGTTACTTTTTATGCACATAACTATGGGTTCATAACAGAAATAAAATGAAAAAGAAAAAAAGAACTGATTAACATTTACACAATAAGAGCTGAACACGTACATCTATATTACTCAGTAAGGCCCCGGGTCCTTCAAGGCCATATGGAGTAATATAGCTTTGCTTACTGTAATAAATCAAAAGAACAAAACATGTCATTCCTAAACTCCACAAGCATTTACACTTTCAAGGTTTCATTTCTTTGGAAGGCTAACTACCAGCTCATATCCCTGCAATTTAAGTTGGTTAGAAAGCTATCTATGGAAGATTTGTATTTATACTACACCTATTTCTTGTTGCACTCTTCTGGGGATGCCAGAGATGGTTTTCCTCCTCCTCAACTTTCGTCTCCGCTGTAGTACAGATTGTGAATGAACAAGAGAGCAGCGTATACTAGCCTCTCTGTCAAAACCAACTCCTGCAACCCATAAATAGGTCTCATTAGCCTTTAGAAATAGTAAACAAATTTTCATGGCTGGAACACAGTGGAGGTATGTGAGCTTGGATTAAGCCTGTGAATAAACATAAGGGAGCCCTTATGTAGCTCTTATGTAAATTATATCACAGTATATCACAGTTTTACGTCTAATTCCAGCTCCCCCTCAGCAGCCTGGTCTGCCAAAAATAACAGAAGGCATGAAAAGAAAAAGAACAGAAAAAAGAAAGAAAATCAGAAAGGCAAATAGAGAGCTCTTGGTAGCAGGGCATCTTTCTTATAGCTATTTATCCATCTGTCATAGGGACAATGACAGTAACTTGTCTGCAAAGCATTATCTGTTCAGCTGTAGCCTGACTTATTTTAAGCAACTAAGGGTAAGAAAACATTTTAGGTTATAATGCCATATTGCAGTAGTTGGGTGCTTCTTAGGAGACCAATATGCCAAGGGAGCTAACATTTCAAAAAGGAAGGAGACAGCTAAAATGGGGCCAAGTCACCATGCAAGTTTAGAGAGCATTCTCTGTGACAATGACACATGGCCAAGAGTGACATTAATGGGGAGCTGCTATTTATTTGCATACATCAGGAAGTGGCCTGATTTTCCCATGTGTGCAGCACACGGTGGGAATCGCTCGGGTCACGCAATCAAGAACCCTCGGTTTAGATTAAGAAGCACAAGTTCTTGAGTACATTTGTTTATGACCACATTCATACAGAATAGGTGAGAAATCCTTGTTTTCTTTATGTTTCCATCGCATTAGCACAGGGAAGTGTCTTTCAGTTTGAATTTACGCTATCTAGTCAAAATTAAGTTAAAAGGAGTGTGCCTATCTGCGCTGGCTTTCTGCACAACTGTACACTCACGCTCTCTAAAGTTGACATGGGACAGGTTGGAAAAAATGTGCCAGGTCCATAAAAACACTAACATAAGGATTGCTGGTACAGTGGTTTGTAATCTTAAGAAAAACAAACAAACTAAACCAAACAAAAGGAAAAAAAATCCTGATAAGAAACTCTATTTTAATAGCGTATAATTATAGAAAACATAATTATACACAGACATACACATATATATTACATTACATAACAATGTAAAACATTAAAAAGTAACTTTCTTGTAAAAGTTCTTCTTGAAATCTACTACAGTGAAATAGAGGCTTCAGACAGATGTCCTGTAACCACCAATGCCCCTGGAATAAGCAGAGGAAGAACTTTCTTTAATATGCAACAAAAGTGCTGTAAACTCCAACAACAATAATTTTCAAAAAAGTGAACATTTCTCAGGGTTGGGAGAAGCTTAAAAAACAAAAACAGAGAGAACTAAAAGCAAACTCTTTGAAACAAAAAATCAATCAGCATCATTGCTGGTTTTCCAGCAACTGTGAGTTAGCCGAACATGCTCTGTGTGCCAGATGCACGGAGGTCATCTCCGAGAGGAAAGTGGAAGAGGGTATTTCTTCCCCGTGACGCATACAAATTATTCCCATTAGTGCTAATGAGAATGATACACATAAACATCCAGAAGATTACATACCATTCTTGATCTGTAAAACTGATCAGTGGAAATTTTGTTCCAATGTATGGCTGGTGGAGTCTAGGCAAAAATGGCTATTACTGGAAAAGTTAACATTGGTCCCAGACCTAACTGTCCTAACTGCTGCATTTGGTGACATTAGCCCTGTTAGAAAGCCTGCACTGGTTAGGGTCCTGTATTGAAACTAGAGGGAGCATCACTTTATCACCAGCTTTACCTCTTGGAAATATGCCACATTATCTATGACTTTCCGGGGATTTCCAGCGGCAGTGCCCAACCTATGACCATGACCAAATGGCTCCCGACCGGCAGCCCAGCAGGGTGTATGCAGGCAGTTCTGCCTGTCCTCCTGTGGCCAGAACACTGTCCTGGAGAAAGGGACACCCACTCCTGGCTGCCACCTCTACAGGCAGGCAGAGCTGGTGGCACTGTGCGGTGTCACCTCCTCTGCCGGCACGGAGGGGAACTGGGACTGTGTTGCTGTCAGTGGGAGGATTCATGCAGCTGACAGGGGAGCAGATGGGGACTTGTCACCATGATGCTGTAAGACAGACGCACTGCAAGCCCAAGAGCCTTGTTTGTGAGCTGAAGCTGGACTGTGGGCATACAGCCCTCTCCAGCACCATGGTGAATCCTACAGCCTGTCTCGCAGGAAGGTTTGTGCATCACTGATAGACATGGGGAAGAACAATGGGAGGTGAGGGGCTGTGACCTTACCCCAACCCACCAGTTACTGGGAAAACAGAATTAAAACCAATTCTTTTTTTGTGGAGAATGAAGGTTAACTGAAAGCCCCATGCTTTTTTCCTGATTATTTACATTGACGTCTGTAACTGTGGAAATTATCCCACTTTATGTTCTTAAGTTAATAAAAACTTGGTACTTGAAAATATTATTGAGGAAAACTCAGATCAACTTTATGTTTACCATAGCCCTCTGGAAGGAAAGAAAGAGAAAAAGAAAAAGAGAAAAACAGCCTGATTTTTGATTCTGGAAATAAGTCATCTATCACATTTAATAACTGATATACCTCCTGCTTCTATAAACAAGTTCTCCTTCAAATTAATCTAGTCAAATATATCCAAATGTTAAAGAAATAGAAGAAAATGCCATTACTATACCTTCAGCATAGCAGCATGTAAAGAGATCTCAGAGCGATGGTTTGCATGCTACACATTCATGCCTTGCATGTTTAAAGCACTGCAAATAGTAGCCTACATTCTCTAGTTTCTCTTCTCCTGCTACGTATGATAATCATATGATTAATTTTGGTGGCTTTCTGCATTATTTCAGTCAGCTACATTCAAAAAGTTATTTGAGGTCTTTGTTAATACAGTTTGTAGGTTATATACACAACAAAAGTACATTGTTTATACAGGGAACTAGGGTTATGTTACACCATATAACATGACTCTGAAAATATGGGCCAAATTAATCCTAGATGCGGCTTTGGTGACTCCAGCAGTCACGCATAAGGGATGAATTTAGCCCACTGTCTTTCAGAAACTAAATCTCCAAGCTAGGATCTTTGCCCTGAGACTGTACAATCCTATGACTTCAAATAAATTAAGTACTTGACCTCCCTTGAACCATGCAAAAAATACAAAAAGAAATAGAAGATTTGTACCAGTGACATTGATGGGGATAATGCAAGAAGAAATCACTTGGGCATCTTGTTTCATTTTCTCCTCTGGAGTTGGGAGAGGTAGTGCTTTACTCCAATTGGTTTGTTTATCCAGTGTAGAAGGGATATTATGTATTGGATTTTTCGGCCTCTGCCCTAACATGACATCTGTATCTTCGTCCTCTGGTGGATGGGACTGCAAATGAATACATTCAAAATCAGTGTCTCCCATTCAGGCACACAAGGGTAATTTTGAAACAAAGCAGACACACAAATCAGAAATCAATTACAGGGATGCAGGAAGGAATCATTCTAGCTAAGTCACACAGCAACAGCCATTCTCCAATGGAAACTTAACATCCTGCTAAGAGGGGAAAAACACCTCAATATACTGGAACTCAGCACATTTACAGTGACATTTAGAGGCCATCTCCTCTGTCAGAAGGGGCACATCCCTCATTCGTGCGTAGCCATGGCAAGCGTGTCCTCAGTTACCACAAGCATTAGACATGTGAGTTCTCATCTGCAGCTGCTACTGGCCTCATATAACCATTCATTCAAGCATTAGAAGGTCCAAAGTTTTAAAGAAGACCCCTTCATACTTTGGAAAAACCATTTGCATTTCATTTGTACAAACACAGACCAAGAGCAGACCATGGTACAGCCATCCAAGAGCTGTGTGGTGGGAAGTGGCAGGCATTGACAGTGCCAGGACAGGGGGATAACAACCAAAGAAAAGAGTAGCCACCACCAGAAGAAATTCAAAACAGTGTTTAGAAACCATGCATATTTTTATAGCATACTACAAGAAGTACTAGATGCTGAAGATGAAGAAACAGAAAAGTAAACAGCATGGAAGAAACACAGATGGTTTGTTTTCTTTTGGAAGAAACAACAAATCCCCCAACACCCTGTCTTGCAAAGAGAAATAAAGCAAGTGTGTTTTCATGTGGTGCTGGATGCCAAATTGGGTTTGGGGGGTCTCTTTGTTTGAAAAAAAAAAAAAGTTTCTGTTTTGTTTGGAAGGGACAGAGGAGAGAAACACTTACCTTTACCTTTTTCTGCCTGATTTCCCTCCCTTCTTCCATTAATACATTCTTCTGTAAGCTGTGACAACTGTTTGGCCAGCTCAGGACATCTGTCTGCTTCTCATTTTTTAAAAATGAAGTGCAATCCCTTTCAGACTGGCTCTCTCTTCAGTCTTGAATTCCCAGCTGCTTAACTGCCAGCCTTCTCTCCTTCATGCCTGCTGTTTACACTTTATTTGCCAGTTTTAGTTTCGGTAGCAAACAGGGCAAAGATAAAATGTTGCTCTGGATTGCCAGGGCTGAGCACTGAGCAGGCGGGTGTTGAACACGGCAGGATCATGCCCTGTCTGCCATTGTACTGCTGCCATTCCTCTGCCCAGGCTCCTCACAAATCCTGGGGGAATTAACCCTCTCAGGCTTGCCAAACAGCATTTACGTCCCGGCTCCAAAAGCATTAAAGATCTTAACTCGGCAGCTACTATTTAAACTGTTGGAGGGCACTTACTTACCTCGTCAGTGTCACCTCCTGCAGCACCCCCAGACCCAAGACAATGCACGTTTCCTCTTCTCCCGCCCGCAGAAAACCCCCTTTTCCCACGTAGGATTTCAGTCAAACATTGCAGCCTTCTTTCTGCCTGCAGCTTTTGTGCCGATTCCCGGCAGACGTGAATAGCTCATATAAACTTCAAGCACAAAAGACTTTGTTTCCTAGGTAACTCCCCCCCCGCCCTAAGTTTGATGCATACATGCAAAAAAACCCACCCTTGCACACACGCACAGGCACGTGGGGACACACACACACACACACACACACACACACACACACACACACACAAACACACACAAGCTTCATTTGTCGCCAAATTTGTCCTTCCCTGGATGACA
Source organism: Vireo altiloquus (assembly GCA_013396875.1). Classification (NCBI taxonomy): domain Eukaryota; kingdom Metazoa; phylum Chordata; class Aves; order Passeriformes; family Vireonidae; genus Vireo; species Vireo altiloquus. The sequence goes on along the minus strand of VZRF01002702.1, from coordinate 597,496 downwards.
ATGAAGTGCTGGACAAAGCAGGCAAAGTGACCCTGGCTGCCAGAGCTCCTCCTCTCCCAACAGTGGCATCACCAAATGGCCAGAGAATAAATACCTGCTGTTGGTGTGGCATTCTCCAAACCATTTCTTACCATTTAGGAAAAACCAGAGGGAGCAGTTGCAAAACACGACAAGAAAATTAAATACAATTGCTAATGCTATCGAGTCTGTCCGAGTTCAGGCCTTTTAAAGGAGGTGACAGGGGGAGGCAGCTTTGTAGGCTTGAGCTCCTGAAACCCATCCAAGGTGAAGAATGAAAGAAGGGGGAAAAAAGTTATTATTGTGTCTTGCTGACATGAGAAAAACAGAATGGCTTCTTTTAGCGCAGTAAAGTTAGCAAGTGAAAAGCAAGCAAGAGGAAGGGTTAGGATCTGGAAGGGAGAAGAGTGAGACAGGGCTGTTAATTGAGGATTGCTTGTTTTTCCAGTACCTTTCTACTCCAGGGGGTCATGTGGCAACACTCAATTGGGGAGGGCGAACGGGTGCTGTTAAACTATAAATGTGAAATGTGGAAAAAACAAAAATTAAAATTAAAAACATACACAAAACGATTCTGGTAAAAGCACATAATTTTTGTCTGGATAAATTAGCATCAGAGCCAAAACAAGCAGAGATTTTCACCCTGTTTCCTACTGATGGGTTTATTCCCCACAACAGATTGGTTTGGACCCCTGTGAAGTCTGTGCTGATTTTGCATACTTGGATTAGACAAAGCTGCAGTGAAATTGGTTCGACCTTCTTGTACATACATGCTTATATTGTCCCAAAAATGCCTCGTATTGATTTGGTAACTCAAACTTTGTTCTGCCTGGAGCTGAATCAGTGCAAGATACACATCCGATTACATTATAATTGTGAATTATTTCATAAGGGAATTTTTTTCAATTTTTTTTTTTTTTGGTTTTAAGGAAATGGATATAAATAATGATGCTGAGGGTGATTTATCAAATCCATTGATTGCTATGTGTTTCTGATGATATCGCTACTTCTGTAAGGTTGCAGTCATTGTGTCAGGGTGACAATGGCCAATTGGCTTTTTGTCACTTTTTGTAACACTTGAAAGGACAAATAGCAATGGCCACAACATCCTCAGTCTTGCTGAATCCCTACACCTCCAAAATCCTCTTCTGTCAGAAACTCCAGTTTGTTTGTTATAATGTCCAGTTTTCAAAACCAAGGAGCGAAGGACAACTGACCTGTTTTGAAATAGGAAATCAAACAAAAAAAGAGAGAAAGAAAATAGGTCTCTTGAGCCCCCTGGATATCTCCAGCATGTGTTTCTTGGTAGGGGTTATTATTTCTCCCTGCATTAGTTAGCAGACTAATAATGTCAAATAATTCTATGAATGTTTTCCTCCCAATCATTACCAATCACTATCAACACTGCTGTGACAGATGAACCACAAACCTCAAAGACTTTGCATTATATGGTCTCTTCTCAAGAAAAAAAAGCTGTAGTGAGTCTCAAAAGGCCTAATCCTACATCTCATCCTGTTCTCTTCCTAGACATACAACATCTTTTCCCTGGTCCCCATGTACCCATAAGCCTTACAGGAGGGCAGAGTGGGGAAATCAAAAGAGAGCTGTTCCCATTGAACATTTCCAGCAGTTTCTGGCCAGGCCAGTGAAAAAAACAGTTCCCCCAAGCTGAGAAAAGTCCTTATCTCAGGAGCAACACCTCTCTTTATGCAACAAAGGCTGTGGAGATATTGAATACACCAACCATTTCCGTCTACTTACTCCTCAGATACTCAAGGATGATTTCATGCTTGGTCCTCTGACCAAGTTTCCAGTCACCTGCTCTAAACAGACTGACTGCAGTTACGAGGATGCNTGACCAAGTTTCCAGTCACCTGCTCTAAGGATGCTTGAAATTCAAATCCTGCAGTTACCAGGATGTTTGAAATTCAACTTCCTCATGGAAGGTGCTAGAGGATCTCTGGGAAGGGTCAAGATACAGGGAGACTAATGCTGCTGAGGTGACAGGAGTTCAGGATATGAAAATCCTTGCAGTATCCCATGGCCTGTGATTGTCTGTGCAGAAGGAGAAGAGGACAGGAGGGACTTCCTGCCCTGAGCTCCAAGCACAGCTCCATGCACAAGCCACTCAAGGGCAAACCTGTCCAGGAGATAAACAGTGAGACCTTAGCTTTGGTCTCAGAGATAGCAGTGTGGGCCACAGCCAAGCCAAGCCAGATCTGGTTACCCATGAGCTTGTTCTGTCAGTGCAGCACTTTCCTACCTCACCCATGTGCCACTCTGGCAGTGTTTCTGGGAAAACACTTGTCTGGTTCCATGTACCTACATCCATCCTTTGATGTGCCAAAGACTCAGGTCCCTGCTTACACATGGCAGGACAAACTTCCTAGGTAGGTTCCTATCATTAGAGATAGGACAAAATGAAGGCAGTATTTCATTTTCTGCTGTCACCACTGTGCTCCTGAGAAAGCTAGTGCTCCCACTGCCTCACCAAAGGGTCCTGAGGTCACTTAGTGCCTGTTCCCACATGGTGCCCATTGTTGGAGCAGCTGAGGCACAGAGCTGGCACAGAGCTGGCACACAACAGCAGCCTCAGCATTTCAACACCTCCATGCTGGGGGAGGGAGTGAGCTGCTGCTTTTCAAAAGTTCTCATTCACTCAGAGGACCAGAATATCTCTAAATGTCCTGAGTAAACACGTAATTAAGCAAGAAATTATTATAAACCCAAGGCTGTTCTGGTCTGTTGGGCAAATCTGAAGTTAGGCAGTTTTAAAAGTGAATTTCTTTTGTGTGGGTGTGCTTGGCAAACAGAAACAGTGATAATCATTCTGTTAAATACAAAGCCAGAATATTTTAAATGTGCATTTTTCTTTAATGGGCTAAGATTGCTCTGAAACTAAACTGGTGCATAATTGCTTGAATAGGGATTTGTCACTGACATATGTGAACATTTTTATTTCCTGAGCTATCCCATCAGCCTCACTTGCAGAGGTGCCATTGTGCTTGTGAAACTGCCTTGCAGTAAAAATGTTGTTGCATATGCATGTGATCTGACTTCTCAGTGCTCCGTGTCACTTCAGTGTGAAAGTCTTTGGTTTCTGTGAACTACAACAAAATAGATGTCCAAGTCTGAGCTAGTCAACAGAGCTCACCTGTAGAGAAGGAGACAGTGGCTCTGCTGAGGGAGGAGTAATTCAGCTCACCTTCCTTCAGCACTTAACTTGGGGTGAGATGAAGCACCCCTGAACACTCTCACCCTTATTTTAGGAAGAGCATTACTTGCACGTATCTAAGTCAGGACTCATGATTAACTATTTTAATGAATTAAAACCTTGAAATATCATCAGGACAGCGACAAAGAAGCAAATCAGCAGTCAACAAACTTGCCAGCCTGGCGATTTACGAGTCTGCCCCATTTTTTGCCCCAGAGCTGGGATCTGGAGAAGGAAATGAATGGGCCAATAACAGGAGAAAAATGCCACTTCTGCCCCTCTTCTCTTTTCCATCCCCCAAAGCTCTGAGACATGACTGTGGTTCGACATCTCCAACATATAGGAAAGACTGGTTCAAGAAGCATAATTTGTGTTAAATCATGTATCTAGTCTGCCTTACCCCTAGTGATTGCCTTGCAGGAGATTCTGGGATTTCAAAGTTAGTGCACAGGCCCTATCAAACACAGTGCAATGATAATGGGAAAAACATAACCCCAAGAATAAAGAACCAATTTTTCCTCAGTTAATTAAAGATTGCCTCATCAAGAGCATTTATCCTCAACATGTTTGTTGATTTAGACATGGCTGAGTTGATTCCTTACCCCTCAGCTGTGTTTGATCAGGCAGGCAAGGTGTTATCTCACAAGAGATTAGGTGGCAGAGTCACAGCCTGCAGCAGCACAGGGCTGGCACAGCCTCGGTGAGGGCAGGAGGAGGCTGGTGCATGCTGCTGCACAGCACTCTTCTCCAGAGGATTATTTCTGACTCCTGCTGCCTAAAAGCTGCAGCTAACAAAAAGCATAAGGGATCAATATGATTTCTGACTTCAGGCTTCTATTGCAGAGGGTGGGGGAAATTTCCCTCCCAGGATAACCTAATGAATAAAGTGGGTGATAATCACCCAAGCAGAGCATCAGCATGTAGCTTCAGCATCTGCAAGCTTTATATATTCTATTGTCAGCAAACAGAACATGCATACAGTTTGCTTGCACCCTATGGGAGCATGGAAATAAGACGTACAGTACATCCTGATGTCTCATTTGAGAACAATCATTCATGCATTGAAAAGGCAACATGTGTTCAATCCCACATTCGTGGTGAGTACAGTACTGACTCCTGGGGCTCTGGATGAAACCTCTCTGTCTCCCTCTCTCTGCTGAAATGAAGAGCCTGCTACTTCCTTAACTCACAGGAGTTAAGGAAAATGGTATTTATTTACATGCTAGAAAAACTAAAGGTCTAGAGAAAGGAGAAGAAATACTAATAAAAGTCTACCAGCTTTCCAGTATTTTCAGGAATTGACTACTTAATTAGAAATTTGTAACTATACAGCAGCTTTCTTAGACAGTCTACTGATGCTGAAGAGAAAATAATGGGAATATTTCTGACCCTGTTGTTTCTCCTGGAAATTACAACCCTGCTCACCTGCCTGCTCCCAGTGTTTATATTTCTGTACATTTTATTCTCCTCAAGTTTTTATTTTATCTGCTTGTGGGTGTTTTCTTTCCTTTTGGAGCATCACAAATGCGATCAGCTAAAGTACTGACAATCCTTTAAAGATTAATGTACTGCTCTGGTGTTTTGACAAGGTAAAGACAAAACTAAGACATGTTTTGTGACAGAAGTCATACTACATGTGGCATTTTAGCAGAGAAAGGTACAAAATAAACATCCCACAATACAGGGTAGTAGGTATTAGGCTCATTGCACAAATAGTGCTATACAAATTCAGTCTGATGAATAATGTCAGGTAGGTTTTATTTCTAGCAGCTTCACAGGCAGGATTTGCACACAGAAAGGGCAGAGCCCAGCTCATGCCTAACCCTTAACTCAGTTGTTTCTTACTGAGACTTCATCTGGCTTCAGCACAGAACTGTGTGTAAGTTAGTATATTCAGCTGTACTCCTTCCCTTTGCTGTACAAAGCATCCTAAAGCAGATCATATGGAGTATTTTTGAAATGGCAAGGAGATGGAATAAAATTACCTGATGCACTATTTTCCCTTCACATTTGCTCTAGCTGAGGCCTCAGGGAGAGAAAAACCCTCTCTGGAAAAAACCCTCCTGCTTCTTGTCCCTTAGATTCTGGCTTAAGATTATAATTATAAATAAACTGACACTGAAATTTGTGAAATTGTGAGTGTAAATTTCCAAATATTGAGTTCCTCCATCTCCTTGGTTTTATTATAATAGCTGTGCCATGCTGGGATTGAGAAAGTATGGTCTCATAATGTTCTGAACTGAAATACTGAAATTACAGAGCCTTGCTGGCTGGACTTGGGGAAACCCAAGAAAAAAAAATGCAGAAAAAATTAAAGAGAAGTCTGAAATGCAGTTGGAATGACACAGCATCTTCACATCAGTGACTGGCCTCAGCAGTGCTACAGGCAGGGTTGTCATGGGAACATGTGTAAGAAATATTTCCCTCATTTTAGCACGTCCATAACTTTCTCATACTCTCCTCAGATTATTTTTAGTTTGTTTTTTTTTAATTTTTCTTCATTGGCAAAAAGGCCTGAATGAATGATACTTTTAAATGTGTTTGGTTGTATATTTCTTTAGTGTAGAGACAGACTAAGTATGCCAATTTTTAAAAATGAATGACTGGAATTTATTATTCCCTTATTAAGTTAAGGGAAGTCATGTCTGCAAAACCATGAGGAGCATGGAGAAGGGGAATGGGAAAGCAATGCTTACTGTTTCTCATAGTCTGAGAACCAGAAGGGATACAATGAAATTATGAGGTATTGGGTCTGAAACAAACAAAAGCTTCATTTTCATACAGATTTTTCAATTCATTGTCACAGGATGCTGTTGAGGCTGAAGGTGTAAATTTGCTAAAAAAATTGGATTAAACAAATCTCACAGTCAGCACAGAGAGGTTCTTTGGTGGTTATGTGTGTGATCTCTGGCTCAGGAACTCTGTAACCAGTTTCTGTTTGAAACTAGAAGGATAAATCATGGGACAATGAACAGCAGAAACCATGCACTGTTCTTATCCTCTTTCCTGAAGGACCCCCTTCTGGCCTTTGGCCTAAGTGGACTTTTCATGAGGCAAATCAGGGTATTTCCTGTAACAAGAGCAGACAGGGAAGAGCCTATGCCATTTCTAGTTCTCTACTCTTTCTCCATAGCAAAATTATCTTGTGATGGAACAGTCCAAAATGTCTTTCCAAAACTGTTAACACTGGCATTACTTGCTTTGAACTTGAATTCATTTGTCCTTTCCTGAAATTTATGGGACTTTGGCATCTTTATCCCTGTAAACATAGTTGTGATTAAAAGTGAATCTTCATCTGTTATGGTTGATTTTCTCTAGTTTTACTATACAACATGCAAGATCTTTGGAAGAGCTCACAGCCACCTAATTGGTAGCAGCAGCCAAAAGGTACACATGTAGGGAGCCTTGACTCATCCTAAGATATAGGTGATCTGTTTTATCAGTAACTTTCAGTAGTGGTAGTTCCTACAGGTCACGCAGTGGTAATTTGAACATTCCTCAAAATCAAGTTTCTTATTTGTGTGTAATACATGCATTTAACTTAGATGGTCAATTTGGGAAAGACAGACCCTGTAACTTTCAAAAATTTCCCAGCTTCTTGTTGATCCCTTTCCCAATTTAAAAGAAACACAAAAGGAGGCTTTTGTTGTTATGTAGTATTGCTTCCTTCAGCACCTTCCCAATGCATCAGAAGAGTGCAATACACAACATACTGCTATGCCATGAATAAAAATTCTTGTGGATCTTTAGTTCATTGACTTCTAGATGATACCATCAACTGGAATCAGATATCAAACATTACTGACAGTCCCTGAAGCAGATAAACTTTTGCAGATGTCAAAAAGCTTATGCCAAAAAGACCGAGCTAGCCAATAACAGAATTCTCAGCTTTCTCTTGTATGGGTATCATTAAATCATAAAGGCTGGCACAATATCAATTAGCTATTCACTGTTGCAGTGTCTTGTAAAAATCTCTGATTAACCTCTGCCAGACAGAACATTCATGTACAGCTTCATTTTGCCTTATTCTCTTTAATTTTTAAGTTGCCCCATTAACAAGGGGTCTTCTCAGAAATGGGTCAAGGCACTTTTAAATACTCTGGCTGTGGTATATTTGCAGCTTCCAAAGCAGAACATTGCCAGATGCCTTGAAATCAACAGAAAGTCAGCTCTCCAAGCAGCTCTTATTTGCTTCTCCTTAGGGGAACACTGAACCCGGTCAGCTTCGCAAAGGAGGTCTGATATGGGTGGGCACAAAGCTTAACATTTTCCGTATTGAAAAGAAAAAGGTAGACTTTCAGACACAGCCAAGACATCTGCATTCAACATGACTTAATTTTGTCAACTGTTGATCACTATTTGTTATTATTTTGTGTTCCACAGATGGAAGTAATGTCTAAAATGCACTGGTTGTTTTCCAAACACAGCAAAGATTCAGGCCTTTAAGCACTGTGTATGCAATTTCAAAAGAGATGCCTTGTTCCCCATCTGATACTAAGAAAGCTTTATGTTCAATAGCCTGTCTAAACTATCATCTGTAACTAGTTCTGATCCTTAACATGGCATCACCTTCTCTTTACTTTTCAATGACCCTACAACAGCGCTAGCTTTGATGATGACTTATAAAGAAGAAATACGTAATCCTGTTTCTTCTTTCTGTCTTCAAACTAATTTCTATGCTGTCCTTTAACATCAGGATATCATTTTTAAGTTGGATCATAAGGCCTACAAATTTAACCTGTTCAAAGCCTGCAGTGATGGTGATGCTGTCCTCAAAATTGGCCAGATAAGCATCCAAAAAGCCAGAACAGTCAAACTAATTCAAAACTTATTACGTATTTCATGCTTTTTAAATGAGAAACAAAACTTTTCCTTTGAACTGATTAGCTGATATTTTGGTCCCTGGGCAGGTGTGACTTGTTTATATTGAGTCTTTTACACTGTGAGTGCTTTAGCATTTATTATTTAAATATGGTTAATATAATTGATTTGGATGAATGCATTTGGATTTTTAAGCTAAGTAAGTGATGATCCAGTGTAGTTACTGAATCATCACTGAGCTTGTAATGTACTCACAGGTGTAGTATATCTTGAGATGCCAGTGCCCCTGTACTGGCAGATGCAGAACAGATCTATTACCATCCCACTGAGGGCTGGCATTAGACAAACACCTCACTTAAAAGTCAAGTCCAGGTCTGACTTACGGCTTTTAAATAATGCAATGGCTCTTAGTACAGGGCAAAATGTAACTACTGTGATACTATGAGTAAAACACCCAGAGCCACAGAAGTGCCAAAGTCCAGCTGAAGCCAGTGGGAATTATGGACCTAATCAGAGTTAAATCTGGGAATCTAGCACATTTCCTTTAACAATGATAAATACCATATTGTCAACACTAACTCAATTTCAAATTAATGCAGCAGTGGCAAGTCAGCACAGACATACAGGACCAGATCTTCAGCTGGTGTTCCTGCTTGGCTGGTTGCAAGGACATATGTGAGACATGGAACATCCAAACAAACTGCATGGAGATGAACATTGCAGAACAGGACTATGGAAAGTGTATCTCCTTGTAGCTGGGGACATGCTCCTGAACCTACCTGCACACACACCACAAGCCTCAAGCTGGCACTCAAAGCCCTTGAGCTCTTGGCTCCTGGCAATGCTAATGCCAGGGCTGAAATTACAGCACTTTCTGACATTACAAGAGGGTCCCTCAGAGTGCTACCTCTACAGCCTGAGTGGCGAATGTGAAGGACTGTGGAGGACTGTGTGAAAGACAGCACATGTGTGCTGGCCACGGGGGAAAAATAAGAGGTTTCGGATTGAAAACAGCCACCCTGGGGCTGGCTGCTGGAAGCTGTGACCTGCGTTACGCTGCTGACAGTCTTTAATGTCAGCTCGCTGTACCTGCACCGGTTTGGGGAGGGAGCACTTCTGAAGCTCTGTCACACTTGGGTCCCACCATGCTAACAACGTGTTCATGTGTGGTAGCTGTAGTGCATGACTTACTGGTAGCAAGTGCCGGTCCTTTATGGCGTGCCTCTTTTGGCTGCAGATTGCAGGGAAAGGAGGAAAGGGGGGAGCCACCACAGCAATGGGGCCTTGGACTTTTTGCTCTCTGTTATCACCTCGGCTTCGATGTTCTGTTTTGGATGAGAGAAAAGACACGAGTCTTTTAAAGAGTTAAAAACATACAATATCTCTATTCACAGCACGACAGAGACAGGTACAGGACAGTGGACTCTGAAGACAGAGGTTCTCCTCTTGCCCTGTGGCTGCTACAAATGATCCCTGTTTCAGCTGAAGGGGAGAAGCACTTACAGGACATCCGTGTGCCCAAAAGAGCAATGCCCATACAACACACCCCAGCATATGCACTGAAGCTAAATTGTCCCCAAATGAGATTTATACCATTTATCCCAAGAGACAAAGGAGCTACCTTCTAGGCATTTGAGACCCAAAGGTCTGATTTCCAACAGGAGCCTGCCATTCCTATTGCCTTGAAATACTGAGGTGCAGTAATGCCTGCATTCTACCCATATAAAATATATCGCTCTGAGGGGAAAAAAAGAAACACAGCTCCAGGTGGGATTTTATTCCCTGGCTGCATGGCAGTGCTATGTCCTGAGCATTGGCTTGACATCATGAAGGTTGTTGCTGTGGTAATGCTCAGGTCCCAGCATGAAGGAGATCATCCTGAAAAAGTCAAGATCTTTATCCTAGGTACGAAGGAATCTTCCTTCACCGTGGGCTCACAATATTCAGTCCTCTTCCAGCATTAGTCCCACATCTCAGGAACCTTCCAAGTGAATGGGAGAATGCTCATGGACTTCCCATCTCTAATTTTAGGTGACAGTTAGATAATTGCTGTTTGCATGGAGTGCTGCTGGAAGGAGATAATATATTCACCTGCTCCACTAGCTATGGTCCAGTCAACAATGTTTGCTGCTAGCATAGCTGATTTCTGACCAAACATTTAGTTTTAATTGCTCCTGGTTAAACAGATAAAGAGATAATGAAATTCTAGAATTCTTCTATCTGAAATGATAGAAGATAGAGTTGAGACACAATAAACATGTTTAGAGTAAATTTCAGATTAAAATTTCATCCCCATATATGCAGTTATTTGGAAAATAAGATAAAGCAGTGCAAGAAAAGCTGCCTGCTGAACCTGCACAGCTGCCATTAATTGTGGAGGATGTAAAATTGTCAAAACTGAAATTTGTAACTTTAAAATTATGAGACATTTCTGGAGCTGCCTTCCTATGGTGCTGTCAGGATTTCTCCTGCCCACAAGATGGCAGGCAAAGATCAGCCTGGTTCTGGGACAATTGCAAAGCACAGCTGCTGAGAACAGAAAAGAACTTCTGCCCTACTCCAGCACTACTGTGGTTGCAATTTGGCTGTACCACTCTCTGCCATGCTATGAAGACATACTGCACCCACAGTGTGCTCCTGACCTAAAACCTGCAGAGATGGTCAAATGTGGTAATTAATTGGAACATCTTATCCAGCTAACAGATGCTCTGCAGTTCTAAGTAATCGATTATTATTATAAGCTAATAACAATAATAAATGAGCAAGGCAATTAGAACTGTTGGTGCAAAACGCTTCAAGACAGGAGGCTGCTGCTGAACATTTTAAGTGTGACCTGCATGGATTTTCTCCTTTCTTACGGCACAGGCAAAAGACAAGCTTGTTTGCCTGTTTTGACTTGCATCCTGGTTATAATTTTCCCTTGGTTAGGTTCCTGGTGAAAACTGACCTTGGTCTCCATCTTCTGCCTTTCCTTTAATGTGCTGTTATAGAACCATCCAGATGTTTGCATCTAGTAAATTCTCATTATGGCAGGGATCCAGCAGCCTGGTTATGACCCTGATTTCTCCTGCTTCCTCTCTGTGTTGCTTTGAGGCTACAGGTCTGCAGTTTGTTAGGTGATGTCAGAAAATAGCCTGGGAAAGGGATACCTGCCCAACCCTTCCAAACTGTCCAGGACATCTATCACCTGACTTTCAGCTGCCACTCCTAAAGGACACAGGCATCCTTCAGTATCATGCTTGGAAGCCCTGAGCAGAGAGCTCAGTTTTTGTGGAGACATACCCACTGGGCTTCAGTTTCAGCCCTTGTGAAGGGGGTTGGGACTAGATAACCTTTAAGGTCCCTTCAAACCCAAAACATTCTGTGATTCTACAGTTCTGTGATTTCTTAGGCTGAGTACCTAAGTCCCAGTGGAGACCAGTGCCCACAGTTCTGTGTGCTTGTGCCTGAGCATCCTTCTGGTGCCTGGAGTGGAGCATGGAGAGATGGTGTGTGTGTGGAGCTGGAGCATGGGGGAGCACCTACCTCTGCGCAGGGCTCGCAGGTGCTGCTTGGCGTGGTGGTGCAGCTCCTCCACGCAGGGCGGTCTGGTGGAGGGCAGAAAGATGTTTCTTTGCTGATGCCAAGGTGCTCGGTAATAGACACTCAGTTTGCTCTCTGCATCAAGGTTGGAGACAGCTGTAGGATCAAAACAGAGTTCAAGGTAAGACTTCTAGTCTGTCTTCCATCAACCTAGCTGAAAAGCAAAGGTTCTTGCTTGCAACAGCATTGTCAAGAACAGGCACCAGGTTTGTTACAGATCCCTTCCTCCCATCAAATAGCAGCAAATATTATCTTCTCTGTGTTTCCACATCATTTTATACCAGTTAGCATTTAGACAATGCCTTTTTACCAGATTACAAATGGCTCTACGGAGGCAAGTAGGTGAAATGATACTATATTGGTGTTTTATATAAATGGACCAAAGGGATAATCATTTTATAGATAAGAAAACAAAAATGCAAAGAAGCGACGCAATCTTTCTACAGTGACATTTTGAGCAAAGGCAGTGGGTGGAATAGGTCTTCCATTTACTCATTCTCCAGTATGCTCTTGCACTACATCATGTTACACACAACTACTTTCTGACACAGGTTGCTAGTTCGCTGCCTTCCAGGGCATAACGACCGAGATTAACTGCTTGCCCTGCTGAGAGACTTAAACTGCCACCTATCAAAAGAGGTTCCTTTAATAGAGAGGGACTTCTGAGAGACAGCAACACTTCAGTTCCTCTAAAGCAAAATCCCAGAAGTCTGCCTCGGAAAATTGTATCAATCAAGTCCACTAAAGGTTTGAGAGAATTTCTCAGGAGAGCTGGGACTCGTGGGAGTCCCATGACTATGTCCAGCCTCAGCTCAGGTAGCTTTCCAAGGGCCAAAGCGAGAGTGGAGGGCCATGGGAGATGCCAGCGCTCTATCCCAGCCAGCAGCAGGGAGCAGGCTCATCGTCAGCCCACGTAATGCAGCAGAGCAGGTGGCATGTCCTCAGGTATAGCACTGGGATTGATCCTTCTACCACAGGCATTGATATAGACAGTCTCCAGTCTAAGGCCAAGGAGCTGCTGCAGCTGTTTTGCTCACAGGACAGCACAGTGTGACACAGGCAGGCACCCTCACACACAGGAGGTGCCTCCTGGGCTTCCCTCCCCAGTCAGCAGCCAAAGAGCCACTGTGCCTCAGGCTGGTCCCTGCACTCTCCATGCACTCCTCTCCTTTGCACATTTCAGGGCTCTCATCTACATTCCTGCTTTCACACTCTCTTACTCTTTTTTGAAGGGTAGCCAGTCCATCATGGCAGAGAATGGCTCTCTGTTGGAGAGCCAGAGAGCTCTCTTTGGTCTTTCTTGTTTTGTTGCTTTCTTTAATGCAAAACAACATTCACTCAGCCTGAAGGCATACTTTGGTATAGAGAAAGAACTGGGAAAGTACAGTTAGAGAAGAAGGAGGGAACAGACAGAAGAGGAGAAACCTAGGAACCACGCAGCCATGTGTGGGATGATGACAGACTATCAGTTTCTTTCAGATTTTGCAGATTAGAAAAACACCCCAACAGTTCACCAAAATTTGCAGGTGCCATGATGGAAGTGGTGGTATAATATGATGAATAGACCTGCTGAAGTTCAGGTTCTCAGAGCTTCAGCAACAATGAAGGGACCCCAAACTCTCTGTCTGGTAGGGAGCCTTACTTTGCTTCTCAGTGGATTTTTGCAGGTGGGGTTTCACTCATTTTTCAGCAGATTTGTAGTGGTGCTCCATGCAACCAGCATGGTGTCAGTGCAAGGAATGGCATTCGGGGGAGAAAAAAAATGATAGTGGAGGAAGGTAGTAGGATGAACGATGGCAACCTGTCAGTGCTTGTTCATAATGAGGATTTACTAATTAAATTTTTGCCATTGCAAAAACATAATGTTACTTTTCATGGCTTGTCTGTCTGTTACCACTGCAGTAGGGAAATACCTCACTGGCAACAGCTGATTTTATATCTCCCTTACCCCTTGAGGGTAACGAAGCACTATGTCTGTTTTACATACAAGGTACTGAGACACAAAGCAACTTTTGTGTCTCAGTCCCGATCCTGTTCTGAGCCACACTTCCTCCTTGGGAATCTCAGCTCAAGACAAAAATTTGTAAGCAATAGTAATGATACCCCACCCATTCTTTGTATTGCTGAGGGCATGTGATATTCATGATCACAAATTGTACCCTGGAGGCTAATGAAAAGGCAGGCACAAGCAGTTCCTTCCTACTCTCAGAAAAATCTGTCTAGACTGAAGTGCTAGTAGTTGTCTGTGATGAGTATCAGTAACTGAGTGGAAAGTTTTATCTACTTACGAAACTTTCAGACATTTCATCAGACTAGAATAGATTTTGCTGCAAAATTTAGCTTGTAGAAAGCTCTTTTGGCCTTGGCAACAGTGTTTTGCAAATCAGAGTAGGAGTTGGATTAATATACTTTGTGTGAGACTTAAAAATGAAACCAAGTTCATGCAAGCTCTGCTGCACACCTACAGTTGTAGACTCATATTGCTGTTGACAGATAAAATAGCATGACCTCTTAGCCACCCAACAAGTCTCCCTTAGCCAGCAGACCTGGCAGAGCTGTGCATAGCGCTGTCCCAGGAGAAAAACCACAAATACATTGTTTATCTTCAAGTGATAGGGCATTAACAAGCTTACAGTACCTTGTACTATGGTCTGAGCCAGCACCTATCCACGTCTTCTCACCTTTCCCTGCAGGACCTCTGGATCATGGTAACAAGGAATATATCCCCCCTGGCACCAAGAAAGCAGGAATATTGCACGATACTCCCTGAACTGACCAATCCTTTAAAATACTCCAAAGCTGGAGTGGATTTTCTAGGAGATCCAGAATAGAAATTAAAAGTGCTGGCACAAAAAACCACAAGGGGATGAATGTTCTCAGCCTGCAGCAGGGAAGAAGCTCAGAGGGAGGGAGCAGTGCTGGGTAGGGTGGAGGACAATGCTGGCCCAAGGATAAGTAAGTAAAAACCCGCAATGAGTGCAATTAATCTGGATGTTTGAGGAACAGCATCCCAACCTCAGAGCAGCAAAGCTCAGAAAAAAAACTCCTAGAAAGGGGAGAGAGGGAAAAAGCTAACCAGTGAATAAAAGCCTGCCAAAAGAGGGACCTGCTTCCATTTCATTCCTTGCACATCGTCCTTTGCATGTCCTTCCCTGTCCTTTGCACATTCCCTGTTCTTCTGCAATGACATTTCGCCTGGCTCTTGCTGATTGCCCCTGGGAACTGGGCACCACTGCTGGGAGCTGAAGCCAGAGAATGCAACCACAGGAGTGGACTGTGAGCTTTAAGGACTACTGAACATCTAATTTTCTTCACAGGATTGAATCTCTTACTTCCACTAAAAGAAAAAAGCCAACCCTGTGGCAGAGTAATTCAGCAGACAAAGACCACTGGGCTGAGATCTAGAAGAAATGTGCAGTCAAAGCTTCACCATATGCTTCTGCTAGGAGCTGGCGTTAAATATTAAGACTCCCTATGCCTCTGTTCTGTGAAATGAGGATAAGGTATCTCTTTCAGCCAGCACTTCCTTTACTCAGTGTTTTACACTGCAGACTGTTTTTACAATGCCGAGCCTGCATGTGGCTGTAGCCCCTCAGCATCATCATAACATGCATAATAAATAAAGCAATATAGAAACTGTAAAGCCACAGCCTTTAAATGATTAACAGCTGGACATCCCACTGAATGAGAAAAAAAGCCAATACAGAAATAGGATATGCTACATTTCAGTCATCAGATATAGACTGTTAATATATTTTTAGTGTGTGCTTTGATCAATTTAGACTATACAAGTGATTCATATAAACTATCACTTAATTTCATTCCTGAGTTAAAGTAATTGGGTTTTTTTGTCTTGTGGGATAACAAAACGACAAGAGACCATTTAAATGGATTCTCCATTCCATTTTTGTGGATCCATTAACATTGGCTGGTTTCCTAACAACCAATGTCAAACAGACATACACTAATGGCTCTTCTCATGAGAAGATTTTTGAAGATTTCCAAATAGCAGTTTTATTGATCATATTTATCATTTACAGATCCTTCTCATCTTCACATCCTCTCATTCTCTCCCTCCTTTAGCCAAGCAGAAAAAGGATCCTGCTGCAGCAGAGCTGGATGTGGATGCTTGAAGGTTGTGCGGCTTTAGTGCACTCAGGCATGGCTGTTCTAATAATAACACCACAAAGGCCAAGCAAGAAAGATTTCTGCTCTATTTATTTGATAGATCCAGGGGTTTCCCCCCCTCAACTCCGTCTGCTTCTCTAGACGCTTGCCTCCCCCATTCCTAGCTCCTTCTGTTTCTCAACTTTCTATTATTTCTATCTGTATTATAGTTGCTATTAGCTGTCAGGGGAAGAAAGAAAAAAAGATAATTTCCTATGTTTCCTGGTTCAGAGAAAAAACAGGATTTGTTGTAAGGTGTGAAAAAGTGTGGAGCCTGGAGGGAATTGGAGCAGTGAGTGAGGGAGTTGCCTACATGTTAAGGGCCAGATCCTAGAGCTGTCAGCCCTGAATTCTGCACAGGAGAAGCTGAACCAAATTCTTATTAAAATATCCAGATTCCAAAAGACAAAACCCAAAATTGAAAAGGATCAGACTGGAAAATAAGCCTATTCCAGAGCCCAGTTATGCTTAAGAGAGGCTGTAATGACCCAAGACCTTTCAGGAGGCAGAGGTGCTGGGGGCTGTGCACTTAGTGAAACTCCACCTCTTCACACACCCTGCTGCAGGGGTGCAGGATGCACCCAAAGGCTGCTGTGGCCAGCAGCACCATGCCAGGCTCTGCTTAGGAAAGCCATTTTTCTTCAGCGTTAAGGTAGTTGAGCTGTGATTTTAGCATATGCTGTTTTTTCTAGCTATTTCATGTAAAAATGGTGACTTTTTTTTTTGTGTGTGTGATCTAATGTCATAAGAAAGCTGGATGTTTGTCCAGCTTTGCATAAATAGGTCTATTCTAGCAGCAGTGGAATTCAACATGATCAGACTCTGCCTCAGCTACTGCCCAGGTCAGCAGTGAGTTACTGCCTGCTGCGTCTGTGTGCAAAACATTGCAAGAAAATTAATTTTGAGGAAGACCACATTATCTCAAAGACTAGGCATCCTGGCAGCACATCCAACTTCATCATGCAATTTAGTGCATAAATGTTTCATTGAGGAAAGTGCTGAGTCTGATGTGAATTTTATTTATAGTCCTGTATGTCTCAAATGTACGCTTCCCCCAATGTACTCGTGTCTCCACTGGAGCACCCAGGGGGTTTAGGCCTACAACGCTGGTAAAAATCTAGAGTCTCTTCTTTGCTGTTCATGTCCCACATCCATCAGCAAGCTCAGTTCTTTCCAAGCAGCTCCCTCTGCGGCTGCTGCTTCACAGTGATGGCAAAGAGAGTGCCAGGGCTTACCCAGCAGGGACATTGGAGCCTGGAGCTTCTTGAAGGTGGGAGAATCACTCTGTTTTCAACAATTGTGCTTCCTCCCAACCACACATGCACCCAGACATTTTCCTATTTGCCAATGGCAAACCCCACCAGCGGGAACTGTGAGTAGCTATTGGGATGAGCTACTTTCCTGTCCCATCTTTATTAACAATTGGAAAATGGCCATACAAAGGGAGTGTGTAGGTGGGGCAGCTGTTCATTGCAAATAAGGCTACTGGCTTGTCAGCTTTTCCAGCACCCAGCTGAGCAATGACAACCTCACCGTAACTTCAGTGACTACACCTACAAGCATGGGTATGCACACAGTTTCCCTCATACCTCTAGAAAAAAGTACCAAGTGACTGCAGCTAGAAACTGGGACATACCCCAGTGCCCTAGGAAACCCTGGTCACCCTGGCACCATGCCATGCTCTTTCCCCACCAAGTCAGTGCCACAGCAACACCTGACAGTGATTTTCTAAAGCTCTTTTGCTGGGGCAGGGACATCAGAGGATGGGAATGTGATAGGCATTCTGTTTCCTTGGTACTGCAGAGGCTGCTGAGGATGCTGCCTATGCTCCCCAGTCCTCCTCATCCCTGGGAAGCTGTCTGTGGTCTGTCTTCCCCAGGACACTGAGACATGTGGCAGGTCTTCCCAGAGCTTTCTAAGCACGTCTCTCGTGTAAGACAAGAGATGCTCAACTCAGTGAAAGAGAAAACTGCATGGCAAACCCCCTGTCTCCTCACCAACCAGGTGCATCTTCAGGATTTGTTCAGGACCTGGATAGGATGCCCTCATCCTTGGCCACATCTTTTGTTCCTGTTTTCCTGGTATATTCTGCCATTTGTGAGGATGCTCTTCAGGGCAGACATTTCCCTTTCAGTCTTCACAGTGCCCACTGTCACAGGGCCATGGGTGACTGATGACCCACTTTAGGTGGTTTGCTCCTTGGCTACTTCTCTCTGGGAGCCTATGCTGGAAGACACGGTTTGTAATGGCCTTGTGCATCATTTTTTCTTATTGCTATTATCAGAGCGGAAATCCAAATTGTTTCTGAAGAGTTTTTGTGTTGTGCAACCTGAGTCCAGGATGGATGTGAGTGAAAAGTTCCAGAGACACAGACCCCAAGAGATGGTTTGGACAACTGGTGTGGACCTGAAGCCTGGATCACCACATCTGCCCTGCCACTGGCACTCGCACATGCAAATCAAAACCAGCACAACTGTGTCTATGCAGGCTGCAGCTGCCCTCCAGAAAAACAGGAGGGGAGACATGACAAAACAAGTTAAGTCTTTAGCTACATGTGGGCAACAGCATGAGTACAATTACTATTCTGTTCTGCACTCATGGACAGACAATTTAGCAAATTTTTCAAACTCAAGCAAAAAGGCAGAAACCTAACTGACAGCAGAATCTGTTGAGAAAGACCACAATCTTTTATGCTCTTTGTATTGTTTTATTTCTTGCCAATACAGTGAAACCTCTCATGTTTCAATCACAGTTTCTTAGCACATCCCTGTGGCATTTCTCTGCCTTGTATTATGCCACACATGGAAATAACAGCTATTCAGGAGAAAAAAGGGCAACTGGACAAAACCGCATCCATATTTGTCATTCAGGTAGCAGGAGAGATTAAAATACGGGAAAGCATATGATTTGGATGTCATTTCCATGAGCAGATCCTTGAATTTTGCATTTACCTGATGTTTGGTTGACTGGCACAACAGACATAATTCAAGAGGGCTGGGAGGCGTGTGGTTCTGATACACGTAAGAAGATTAGGCTGTTAAGCAATATGCACTTATGTGAAGAGTACCACATGCTAATCCCATTCTTGGCTTTGCTGCTTTCAATCACTGCTGGTGGTGTTTGAACATATTCTAAACTGCTTTTCCTAACTCTGTCAAATGTGTTACAGTGGCCAGAATGGAACTTCGTATTTCAAAGTATTTCAAAGCTGTCACTGCAGGATAGACAGTACCTCTTAGAAACAGAGAGTACTTTATATGTTCAAGCATTCATTCCTGGGAAGTTTCTCTAGCCAGCAATTTCTTCCTTGCCTTTTATTCCTGTTCTCAGGTCTATGCTTTACACAGCCTCCAAAAGTGCCCTGCAGGGTAATGGTAAAAAAGGCAGACAACATGGCAGTCCTGTCTGGCAAGCTTAAGGCTGCTGTTAGGTCAACTATTCTGCAGGAATATTAATTTCATATTCAATTCAGATTGTTGCTCAATGAGAAAACAAAGAGCTAACTAGCCAGTAAAATAGAGAAGGCATGAACAGTGTTAGAGAAAAACCCAAACTAGAACTATTTTAAGGTTACTGGACCTAATGGTAAGGATGGATTGTTACAGCAGGGATGGTATGATATCCCACATATGCACACATGTCTATGTGTTTGTGTATATACACACTCCAGAGCATGTAACTGCAATCAGTGTCCCAAGAGAGCCCTTTCAGTCCCACATGCTTAATTAGCTGAAAGCACTTCTTTCAATTTGACACACTTTCAGTGCATGTCAACACAGATTTCTTCCCATGTTGACCCTTCACAGTACTCCCACTCTGGATATGCAGCAAGATAAAGTCTTTTATCTCTAGCAGTGCATTGTGTGGTCTCGATAACATACTTTGTGAGCATGCTTTTAGACATCCTTTGCAATTCTCTCTCACTGCTCTGCTATCTTTCTCCTGTACTGACTCAGCCCAAATCACTACTAAGCTTGCCCGAGTTGCTCCAGCAGGTCACCATAATGTTCTCGCTTTTATCACAGAGAAGTGTGCTGTTCACTGTGATGTCGCTCTCACATCAGCCACCTTGATTTCACATGCCAGCACTCAAGAACAAAGCTTTACAAAATTCATTTAATAGTCTGCCTA
The DNA here is from genome assembly GCA_013396875.1 of Vireo altiloquus. NCBI lineage: Eukaryota > Metazoa > Chordata > Aves > Passeriformes > Vireonidae > Vireo > Vireo altiloquus. The sequence goes on along the minus strand of VZRF01002702.1, from coordinate 577,563 downwards.
CCTTAGTTAATGCTTACCTTCAGGATCTTGTGAAAAAACCCCAACCCATCCTATAGACAATTTTATGGTCGGTCAAACTGGGTTTTGGCAGCAGTTTTAGGGTATCCTGGGTATTCTTCTACTCAAAACATTCAACTCCCCTGCATATTTCTGCCTGAACATTTGCACCTAAAGTGGTCATTTTCAAGTGATAGCCTTTTGAGTCTATGCTGAGCATTCTCTTTCAAGAAGAGCAGACACTCAGTCATTGCAGCACCTATTTCCACACCAGAATCCACAATATGAACAATCTCTCCACATTTGTGAACCTAGAGACCATCAGTAAAACACCATGAACCTTGAAAAAGCACACTAGAAGATGACTCTCAACAAAGAATATGCTGTGCTTGCCCTATTGGGAGATAAGATTCAGATAACTTATTCCAAGTACAGCAAATGTATTTCTGTTTTCTGTTTGAAATTTTCAAAAACTACAACCTCCCATCCGAGCTCTAAGACTTTTTACCTTCCCTTGGTTCTCAGAAACAGCGTTCAGCACCAAAGGTGCCAGTTTGCACAGAAAATGAATGAGCAGGGCCCTTCTTCCCTTCCCCTGGCACTGCCTGTAGGCGAGGGAATCTAACTCCCAAGAGTCAGGGACAACGAGCCATGTGTTAGGAGTAGAGATGGTGGCTCATATTTCACACTTCTTCCTCCCCATCAGTCTTTTTCAGTGTGCTTGGCTAGATGCCTTGGATGCCACTTAACTGCAAGTGGAGGTAAATAGCAACAGTTTCTTACAATTCCATTTAGTAAATACTGTGCAATACTATGTATATAAATACTACTACAACACGTCCCTTCAAATCACTCACAGCCCTTCAGGGGAAGACAGAAAATCAAGCATCCCAGGAGGACCAAAGGCGACTCTGTATTTTGTCCTCTGGAGAAATATTCTTGCTGCTCTTGCAGCTCCATAAGTCTGTTCTGCAGTGGCATTGAGAGACCTGGCTCTGTCTCTCTATCCCTATCTCTGAATAGCTTCCTCCCTGGAATGGTTAGGCAGTGTGTTTCTCGGGACAGGCAACAGCAATCCCACACACTCCTCCAAAAGTTTTCTCTGGAGCCACGCTGACGCTGGCTGGGCACAGGTATGTGAGTAAGAGTGTATCACGTGTGGGTTGTATCTGCAACAGCAGTGACAGATACAACCAGTTCATGGCGCAGCTCCTCCAGTTCTTTCAGTACAACTTTTCCCCCATCTCGGTGAATACCCAAGCCCTCCATTACCAGCCCCCTCAGATGTTTGGTCTGGCTCTGGCCTCCCAAGCCGTTTCCTTGAAGCCCAGTTTCTGAATCATCTGAATCAGCCCACAAATCACAGAACCACAGACTGGACTGGGCTGGAAGTGACTTTCGAGATCACCTAGTTCCAACTCCCTTCCCTGGGCAGGAACATCTTTTGCTAGACCAGATTGCTCTGGGCCAGGAGGAGGGTCCTATTCCCACCCTGTCCTTCTCCAGTCCCACTTCTGTCGGGACACCTGTGTAAAACTTTACAGCAAACTAGGCTGTAAGAGTTCAGAAAAGCACACTGAGAACAAGGCCAGCTGAACTGAAGAGGTTCATTTGTTGAGACAATAATGAACACAGTTCTTTTTGTTTTGTAAGGGGAAGGAGAGCTGCCTGCAAATAAGGATTCCTGCCCCTTTCCCTTCTATGCTTTCTCAAAGGAATTGTTTTTAATGAAAAAACATGATTAGGATTTAGACAACCTTTAGAATTCTTGTGAGTCCCCTCCACCCACGCGGTAATGCCAAGGACATGTTCCAGCACCACTCAGTGCCAGAGCTCCAGCTCTTACCCAGGAATTGCAGCCTCTCCCCTCCAGGCCTTTTGGGTTTGAAATTAGCCCTTAATCCATGTGGATGTGTTACAATATATGGAATGGCCTGTATTACTTACAGTACTTTCTATACACAGACAAAAATACTTCCTATACAAAGACATGAAGATACACTGGATTACTTTTTAAAGAAACTCATCCAGATAACATTTGGAAACTCTGTCAGTGATGTTGTGTATCTAGACTGCAGGATGAATAACTTATGTCAAGATAAATTATTTTCCCACTGTTGTTATTATTTAAATAACATGTTCTCAGCTTACTCACCTTAGGCACTAATATTTTTTCTGCAGACTTGCACTGTTTTTTTCTACTTCATTTCAAGCCCTTGCTTCCATCAAATGGTCCACAAGCCTCAAATGGCAAATGCCAGCTTGGAAATTTAACCAGGAGGTGAGCATTGGTAGCTGTACCCCCTTGGATGTCCCTGCAGAGGTGCAGACCTGTAACCATGCCAGCTGGGGAGCCCCCAAGGCTCACACTGACCCACTAACTCCCACTTCAAAGTGAGACATCACAGCCAATGGCAACCAGTACATAAAATGCAGCATGAAAACATTTAAGCTAAAATAAATTTTAAAGCATTTACTTCTTTTAAAGTGTCATAGGGTGTTAATGAAGATCATAACACAGGCTAGGCTTCATTGTTATGGCTAATATGGCTTTATGAGCCCAAACCATATCCTATTGTTTGTACTCACATTTATACTATTAAGCCACATTTTCATGCACAAAACCTAATTGAGTTCTGACGGGGTTTCTGAAAAGCCACATCTGCTGAAGAGCTTCAGGGTTTGTCAGATGCTGCAGGGGTGTGGACCACTCTCTGGTGAGAGCTGTCATCCAGAACATAGCTGCAAACAGCTAATTCTTGCACATTTGTAACTCCTCTGTCTTTATGCATGCATCAGATCCAGTACAAGGCAGCTTTCAACACGTTGGCTTCAGCACAGCAAATACACAGTGGCAAACAATTGCTCCCTAATGTACATATAAAGTGATTACTTTTTAACTGTGGGCAGACATTTTATTATGACTCTGTCCCAAGTACTGTACACGAAGAAGAAAACCAGAAGGCATGGCTGAAATGGCTACATTTCATTGCATCCAGTCAAAACCAGAGCAGAAATATCAGATGTCAACACCTACTGGCAACTATCAAATACCACCGTGGAATGACTGCACTGACAGCAACACTGGGCAGGAAGTCTTCAAACTCTCAGCTGTAAGCAGTGATGAAAATTAAATAAAACTAATCTGCAGGAAATAAGCTTCTTCAAAAAAATCCACAGGAAAAGAAATTAAACTAGGAAATACTTTCAGGAAAGAAAAAAGGAAAGGAACAAAGGAGAGCAGGGAGAAGGGCATTGGGAGAAGGGAGAATTGTCATTAAAGTTATCATGCAGAAAGTATAAGTTAAAAATGGGGCCACTGAGTAGCAAAGAGTGTTTGACCTTAATGTATCATGGATCAAGTGGAATGGTGAATCAGGGCAGAGGGCACTCCTGGGACACTCAGATTTATTCACGATGAGCAAAGTTGACAATATTTCCAAGCATAAAGAAGCAGACAACGGAAAATAATCACAAAAGTGACTTTCCTCAGGGGAGATTTGTCTCTCTGGAGAATTTCTGTAGCTAACAGACAGGCTCCTCACTGATTTTGAGTACAAATGAGCCTCAGAGAGATCTGAAGAGTCCTCTCTGTTCACTGCAGAAGGACCATGAGAAGACAGACTGTGAGGAGCTGACACGTTCTGTCACCACCAGGCACCAAGAGGTGAGACACCACCTTTATGGGACAGCAGGGCTTCCTTCTTGGAAACAGATGTGAGTCTGCAAAGCTATGGATCAGTTCTCACATTTAGTCATTGAATATATTTAATAACAAAGTAAATAAAATTGGGTCACAGACAGGCAAGCTACCAAGGCATAAGGTGAGTTTTAACTCAAAAGGTGCCTGAGAAACTGAACAAAAGATATTCATGTTTATGAAGGAAGGGACAAACACTCATAAATGCGACACCATAAGCTGGGCCAGGTGTGCAGTTTTGCTGTCCTTACTCTGTCCTTCCTGAGTCACGGACCTGCCTGACTTCTCTGGACCCTCCAGCTATGCCAGGACATCAAGTCTGGCCCTAATTACCTCCCTCCCACTTCATAGCCTTCTCTTCTCCGCCCCTCTTCTTTCTGTATGGATTTCCCAAGCGGTGTTAAAAAAAGGAAGTGCTGGAAGAGGTGCCAGACTGCTCTAGAGGCTGAGATGCTGTACATGCTAAACAGAGAAAGGCAGACGACACCCACGGATACAGCACAACCCTGATCTGGCAGGATCTGTGGAGGGGGGAGGTGGCAATTGGTCCTCACATCCCATCAACTCCCGTAGCATCTGCCAGCACAGGCGGAGGGGCAGCCACCCCAGCCAACTTTTTTTTTTTTTTATAATATGGATCTTGTTCATAAATTCAGAGACATTTTATATACAAATACAGATCAGTTCCCTGCCATCTGCTTATTTCTGTGTAGCGTCTAAAGTATCATAAGGGTGTTACAGAGAATATGAAAACAAGGTCTTACCTCTGCTGCTGAGCTTAAAAAAAAAGAAAAAAGTAAAAAGGAGAAAATATAGGAGCTGGTATGCAGTGAAAAGCTAAGAACTGAGACAGCATTTGCAATCGTGGTTGCCTGAGCTGCTGTTTGGGGATGGAGTTTGGCCTCTTGGGTAGATATGCTGGCACATCTCTGCTCTGGGCCTGGTGCAAGTTACCTCCTGGCCTTCAACAGCCACCTCTTGTCCTACCAGGGACCTCCTAGCCTTCTCTGTGGTCTTTCTACCTGTGTGTCCTAAGAGATGAAATCACCCTTTTATGCTAAGCATTTGCACATACAGTTACAGGCCCTGCATTTCATGTGCTAGTCCAGGAATACCTCGCTGGTGGGTCTGTTTAGTGTTATACTCTTACACATAAAAGTAGTCCTTATTCCCCACTAGGAGATGCTCCAAACCTTTGCAGATTGAGCTGTGGCTTGTACTGCCCGGGCTGCAATTTTGGACCCACAAAACTAGGGGGTCCTACAGCACAACCAACTTTTGCCATTTACAAGCAGCTCCAAAGCAGTGCACTGGATAAGAAACAGGTGGTTCATTACTCAGAATTAACCCCCTCCCATGGCCAGTATAGAAAAAAGAGCCAGGTTGCCTGGTCCCACTAGAGCCCAGACCCACATGACACAGGAAGACACAAGAATTCACTGATCATCTGCCAGATTCATTATCACTTGCGAGTTTTTAACTACTGCATTTAAATACAGCTAATTCTGATAAATCAAGATTGTTTCCTTCACTTGCCAGTTTGATAATTTCATCTTCATGTTTATTCACATTGGTAAGTATTGATTTCCTCTGGGATGTGGTACATTTTCTCGCAGTAAGCGAGGGTGAGGTCTGCTTGGCAAGGTTTTTGTTACACAGTAAAGTTTGGGTACTGTAATACTTAACGTACTTTTATTGCATCCAGAAAAATGGGATTCTGTGCAAGAGCACAGAAGAAAAAAACCCTAAAAAGTGCAACCACCACTTAGCTAAGAAAATGGCATTAGGCAAAGATTCATTTGAATGCTTTTCATTTGGGTTATCCTTTATCCCATCCATTAACATCCTGATTCCTTGTGTCTTTGTAATATTGCACAACAGCAACACTTCAAAAATACCACAGTGCTTCTCACTCTACAAGGGCCAGAGCAACCTCCGCACAGTTAGTACAACTCTCCCTATTTTTGGCTAACTGTTACACATACTTCTGGCATGGGAAAGCTACAAAACAAAAATTCAGCCCAATAGAGGAACATATCTAAACTTTGAAGATCCTCATTTAGAGTCATACAACAACTTATTTTGCAGATACTTCTACGAGACAGTGGAATAATTTTCAAGCCTTTAAGAAATTTCAGTTCTATCACTACTGAAGTTACAGCCACATCCAAAGTAACTTATTACTAAGGGAAATATTTGCTAAGGTGGTGGCTTGAAGATGCCCTTCTGTGGACACTCAGGGAGTGTAGGATGATGTTTCTCCAGAAATACTGCAGTCAGAAGAAACCAATGATAACCAAAGGGCCAGACATCCCTCAAAGAAATAAGCCTTGAAAAAGGACTGTGGGCAGAAAAACCTTTCTCACCCCATTCATGAACCACTGAGACAGATATGTGCCCAAAGCTGAGCTTATTCACATAATCCCCAGGGCAATTTTTGTACTCAGGAACGCTTTATTTTGAGGGAAAAAGGACATTAATTTGTTGCCTCCCACAGAAAGCACAACTCTGCAACAGCACTGTTGTTGCCTGGTTTGTGATGATTCATCCATCCAAACTCCATACTCACCCAGACCCCCCACCATGAGCTGAAGCCCCATTGAACTACAGCTCTAAATTTTCCAGCCTTTCAGCTGTCATCATGCCCAGCCATGCTGATGGAGGCTCAAACAATCAGGTAATTAATCCTCCTTTAACGTCATGTAACCAGGGAGGCTTGGGGCTAGCTGTCCATCAGATACATATCTCAGGAGTACCTAAAACTGGTTTTAAGATTACAGCTGATGATGACCAGAATTTCATTCTGCATTTATACTAGCAATCTTCCACTTGGACTACATGATCATGGTAGGCCCCTACCAACTGAAAACATTCTATTCTAATTCTAATTCTAATTCTAGTTCTAATTAATTCTAATTCTAGCTCTAATTCTAGTTCTAGTTCAATTCTAATTCTAATTCTAATTCTGTTCTACCCTATGCTACCCTACCCTATTCTAACCTATTATTTCTGCCAACATGACAAACACTGCTAATTTTATACCTAAGCTTCAAATTCATAATATCTCCCAGTCTGACAACTCACTGCAAGCAGGACCTCTGCAGTACCGTGTTGGGAAGTCATGAACCAGTACAAGGCAGTGTATTGTGCACGAGGCAACAACCCTCTGGAAATAATTCAGGGTCTAGCTAACTCCAGCTGTGTTATCTGGGGTAATTTCCCACTCTCAAACTGTGGAAGTTCTTCTGGATTTAATGTAACAAAATGACCTTTGCCTTTATACAGTACATTATACTGGCAAAGCAGCTGCAGCCATGCTGACAGATCTGCATTTTAGCAGTCAGTCTACCCTTTGCAACCCCATATTCTTAAAAAAGGTACATGATGCTGATAAATGGTAGCAATGGCTTTGGCTGGCAGAGTTTCACTGGTCAAAGCTCACAGTCTTTTCAGAGCTTTGTCCCATACCTTTGCACAAGCAGAAATGAATTGTGATGAAAATCAGCTTTAGTATATTCATTCAGACTTGTTATGGGGAACACAAGCTTTTAGATTCAGACCACATGAAAGGAATTTTAAAGTGTGGGGCACAACAGTTTATACTCCTAGCTTCACTGACTGTAATTTCCTCCCCTTGAGCTCCCACACTTGACCTACTGAGTAAATACTTCTTCCCAGGAAGTAAAAATTTCCACCCAGAAAAGCTGAAACCTTTCCATGGGATCCCAAGCTCTTCAGGGTTACTTTGTTAGCCAAATCCTATTCTGACACCCCACAGACCACAATTCTTAATATAAATAAAGTTTATTGCATCTCTTGGAAGTACCACCAACTGCACAGTGCTTCTGTTTAAATAGCTGCCAGAAGATCAAGGCAGGGCTCTGCCTGACTCCGAAAAAGTTTCCAATAATCCCATGGAGACTTCACCATGATGCTGGTACCAGAAGCAACCTGGGACTTGCAAGCTGACTAGGTCATGTAATCACCTTTCCTCCAGAGAGGATCAGAGACTGCAACAAGGCCAACCCAGGGCAGGAGGACTGGTTTGGAAAACGAACAAGGCTTACTGAAAGGATCAGGACAGAGAAAATGGATTCCTGAAAAGTTAACAGTAGGTGCAGGTGTTGTGAAGAGGTACCATAGAAAATGCAGAGGAGAAACTGCATGAATTGTAGTAAGTAGAAACCCAGTGCAAATTCAGAATTCAGAGCATGGGACTAGATAGAATAAACCAGACTGACACATTATCCAGCCTTTGAATAGGCTAAACACTTTCTACTACATTTATGGAGTCATGTACAATTTACAGACTTTTTTTTTTTTTTAAATTTTGCCTCATATGAATAGATACCTGGCACTGCCAAGGCAGAAAGGGGCAGTTATATGTTGAGACAGAACAACTGAAGATGAAAGATTTTATAAAATTTGGGAGAACCCCTTTCCTCTCAGGTATTTGCTGGACATTTCTAACATTGAAAGAGTGAAAAATTATGAAAGGTAGGTTTAGGATGTAAGACAGGACAGTCTTGGACTGCTCCAAAGAACAAGTACTGAGCCTTCAATACGTGCCAGAACTGGGGATCCTGAGGCATCCATTTAGAGGATGAACATCTTTTTCCCGTGGCACTGCTAGACCCAGGCTAGTGATACTGATCCAGTGACTGAGCCTCTGCTCTGGCAAGTCTTGAAGCTTACAGAAAATCACAAGCTTTGGACCGGACTATAACCTTGCAGTTTTGCAGTTGTCCGAGATTGGCATCACACGTCCATGCACATTATGGAAGGAAAAAGAAAGCACATTACTGTTTGTGCAGGTTGAATTTGAGGAGACTATCATTTGAGTACTGCACACCTTGTGTTTAAAACGCTATCCAAGGTATTACAGTCATTTTTCTCACATTACAGCTCCAGCATCTCCAATGTACTCTGCCTTCCTAAAGTGCTCATTAACCCAGGCCTCCTGAATCACATCTGCTCCTCCTGCCATTCAAACTGCCCTAGTGCATGTCAAGTCCCTTTCTTACAGATCATGAAAAACATCTTGAGAATAAAATTTAGTCACCAAAAACCTGGGAGGAATTCAGTTCAGCAGGGAAGTAAAACCATTTGTTTTGATAAAGCTGACATACCACCAAACCTTGGCTTTTTACGTTATATGACACATTCGCTGTTTCCCAATTAATTGAAAAAGCTGTAAAGTCACAGAATTGTTCTGATCTGTAGTAAAAACTACAACTAGGAGCTACAATTAAGTTTCTAAACCACTGACGGACAGAGTATAATAATTATTGCAGGCTCGCCTCAACATTTGGAGCTAGACATTGAAAATGAAAGGGCTTTGGTAGGGTGGTGCTGAGACAGGGTCTGGGACAAACAAAGTGCAAGGGAAAATTGATCCTTCCCTTACCAGCCTCCCTTACCATGCCTGTATTTGAAGCAGGCAGTCTGGAGCAGGGTTGTAGCAAATAACACAAATGCTGGCCAGTTGCACATCAGAAAGCCTGGGATACAGGAGTGGGATATCAGCTGGCTCAGGCTGCAGGGTGTGAGGAGCACAGCAGGTGAAGCCCTCCAAGGTCTGCAAGTGCTACCACAGCACAGGCAGTGAATAACACCTCAGCAGCAGGCCACATTATTGAATAGCAATAACTTTCCATGATAACTAATTAATGTCACATACTGACCAGACACTCAAAAGAGAGAAACTGCTATAGCTCTTCCTTCATCAAATTGCAGTGCTGAGGTCAAGCTTTAGTCATCTGCTGGACTGGCAGAAGAAGGTACCTGCATGAGAGCCAGAACCTTCCCTTTGGCAGCTGTGGGCTCAATCAAGCTGTTTGGAACCTCCCCCAGCTCTGTGGTGCCATTACTTCTGTGGCTATCCTGCCTGGACAGCAAACTAGTGTATTTGGATATGCCCCACTCATCCCTGACATGTGCTCCAGCTCTTGCCAGCCAACGAGAACCCAGCTCTGCAAAAGGAGGCTCCCAGCAGCCCCCATCTTGAGGGCTTACACCTCCCAGGAAAGCCCTGCCTGGACCCACAAAGGTTCCTCGGCAACCCTGAGACCCTAGGGAACCTCAGGAAAAGTTTATTTTGTCAGGCTCAATACTGTGGGCATGGTCAGCACTCTATCCCCTCTCTTTTCCTGTGTACCAACAGGGGGACACATCTGTGTCACTCCATGTCAAGCACGTTGCCTTTTCATTCATAAAAGGCAGCCTGTATCTTTAATCACTTTGACAGATAATAGCAAAGAAACAAGCACTTGATTGTCTGTGTTATCAGACACTATTGCAAAAGTCTAGATAAGGATGCTGAACAACCTTGGTTTATTAGTATTCCACATGCAAACGCTTCCCCATAATCCAGAGTCATCTGTATCCCGGCAACCCTTTAAATTTCATTCTCACTGAATTGCCAGATCTTTATCAAAATATAATTACAGTCTTAATTTGGATGATAAATTTTGATTGCTTGTGCCATGCCAAAAAAAAAAATTGTCAGGTACACAAAAAATGAGGTGCAACTGTGAGACGTGAATCTGCATATTCTGACATTGGTGCATCACCTTTCTTCTTATCAAAAGTTTGGCTCTGATAGCTAGCAATGAGGTTATGTAGGGGTAAACAGGCAGAGACATGAAAAAACAGTTTTCCGATGCCATCAAATGAAATTTGTACTAAAAACAGGGAGAAATTTGAAATCTGCAGTTGCATGTGAAGATTACCACCATTATGAAGATTATATGCTATTATCATTATGAGGTAAATGATGTGCAGCACTGCTGTGCAAAGTGGAAGAAAACACCAGCCCTTCCTGAAACAAGAAGAGATAGTGCAGAACTCACCTTTTCTCCCACTGCCTTGTCCCCATCCTTCAATAACTGGCAGAAAACAGCACAGTGCTTTATAGTTAGATCCAGATTATGTGGATAGTTACAAAGATCTTTCAAAACAAGTAGCCTAAAAAAAGTATCCCAAAGGAATATAACCACTGTCTACTCTACCAAGAGAGCCCAAAGGACAGGAGATGGCCCTGCTAGCAAGCCATGGAGGTTACCTAGTTTCTGACTTACCAGAATACAGCAGTCCAAACTCACTTCAGTTTTACCCTGTTGAAATGCCATGGGGGAAAGATAATTGCTCAGATGACAATGGCACAAATGCAATTAGATGTTTGACCTTAGTGTTTCTTGGTCACATGCACAGAGTTGAACTAATTGCTAAATTTGGGACTGGGAAGTTCTTCTTTTCCTTCTTTCCCACAAACACACTCCCACCGAGTTATTTTGCACTTTTTCTGCATCCCTGAGAAGGATCCTTTCCTAGGATAGATGTGATTTCATCCCATGCAAATTATTTCCTCACCTTCTGTGGGGGCTTTGGGTACCCAGCCTTGGTCCTCTTTGTTACCTGCTTCTCTAACTTTGATCACCATTGCATGCACCAGAAAATACCTCTCTGACACACCTGTTAGCTTGAATTCATTCTCACAGAGTGTATGTTGTCCTCCCCTGAGAAGACCATGCAAGATGAGAACAACTGGAACAGTAAGTAAATTCCACTGCATAAACATACAGAAGGGTTACAGTGTGGATTGAAAGTCATAATGTGGCACAGTCACAGCATGAAAAATGTGCTGCTTCCTTGTGAGCAGTGGTCAGCTACAGCACTCAAGTCAGGTTTGTTTCCCTAGGGCTCTACAGCTCCAGCACTCTCCAAAGAGACCACTCCAAACCAAATGGGGTTTTGTCCAGAGCCTGATGTAAGCAAACACAGTTGCCAACTAATGGCAAAATTCAAAGCTCACTGAAGTCCAGAAAGATACTGCAACCTTTGCAGTCATGTCCCTGCCCTGGCTCCCACTCCCTAACAATCATGTCCATCACTGACACATCAGTAACACTTTTGCTGACAGTGGCAGTACAAAGTTTTACAGCTGAATGGTCTGAGGCATTGAACCATTCTCATCCCTTTGGGGGTAGGAGCTCAATGGGGCTAAAACTGCAGTAGAAATGGAGGGCAGGAAGGAACCATGTGAGAATTGTCTGGTCCATGACTTCTCCAACTCTGAATCACAGCTAAAATTAACAGCAAACGAGGTGCCCACCTCCTGACACAGAAGGTGTTTCCTATAGTGAATTTTGACTGATGTGTAACCAAACCTGTCCTAAAAATGCCAGAATGCAAAGCTGAGTGTAATTCCACCACTCCAAAGTGGACTAAGTATTTTTAGTTCACCCCAATTTTATTATTCTTAAAAAACTTAAAAGAAGGGCATCCTATAAGCTCCATAGGAACCTGTCCAAGTGCTTTATTCCTCTTTGTGCTTGCAAAGGTCTTCCTAACCTTCCCTGCTGCAAAGTCAGCTGGCTCCTAAGGGGGAAGGCTGCAGAAGCGGGCATGCCGGCTGCAGTCACATGCAGCTCCCCTCTTCTTTGGATATCAGACTCCATCTCTAGTGCCATAAATTTGCAACTTCTCACCTCAGATGAACTGAGCTGAGACAAGAAATGCCAGAACTAGTGCCCTGGCCCAAAACCCAGACCTAGTTTTCATTCCAGGCAGTGGGGGAAGTGGAAATGCTTGAGCCCCCAAAGGAGGATGATGAATCACTGCTTACTCCGGATGCACAGTTCTTTGCTCTCCTTTTAAAAAATGCATTTATTTCCTTCTGGTGAAGGGTGCCATGCTAAAATCACAGGAAAACAAAGTTGCCTATCCACAGCAGCAGATTCAGCCTGGCACTAGGGAGACAGAAAGATTCCATATGCCATGGTGACTAGTTCAGTACAGCCTGTTAACCATTCCCTCCACCTGCCAGGCACACTGCCCCCGACATAAGCACTGTTACTGAAGGTAAGCATACATCTGGATGAAAACCACACTGAGAGGAACATGCCATTTTTAAAGGCTTGTTTTTGTCTCTGAGTTACATGTTCCACCCCTAAGGCTAATGTTGAGAGGACTGGCAGAAGAGGTTACCAGATTTCCTCTGCACCATGGCATGTTGCAGGGGGAGGAGTTCAAAATGGCCCCTGTGACAGCTGCCGACATCTTCACAATAGCTGCTAAAAGAGAGGCTTATTTCTCCCAGCTACTCTTCAGTAAGAGCTTTCTCAAGGGGAGCAGTGGATTCTTCAAGCCTTCAGCCACAGCAGGAACTTCCTGAAGGAACATTTCATATTCAGAAGGAATCACAATGTTCCTATTTCTTTTCTGCCTCTCTCATTCTTTGAGCTTGTCATTACAGACTACAGCAGGAGGTCTGTGGCTATCACATGAACATCCCAAGTTCCTAGTAAGCAAAACTGTGGTCTGGCTTCTTCAGCTGTCTTGTTCTCCTGGGTGAAAAGACAAGCAAGTCTCACCATTGGGAAATGGGAGCCCAGAGAGGAATGTTACAAGCCTTCCATAGCCAAATGGACTTTTGGGATAATAACCTCTGCCTTTGGACCAAGCATCATCACAACAACCACAAACCCAAACTGTATCAGTGATACCAGTAGCTGAATACTTGGAAATATAAACTGGGGATATTTTTCACTGCCTGCCATTTGGGCTAAGACACTTTACCCTTAACGGACCTGTCCTGACAAACTTATTTATCTAAAAATGGCTTGACTGATTCTGCTGATTCCAGGAACCAGACAGAATAACCCTCTGTCCACAGCACAGCCTGGCATCCCACTGATTTCTGTGGAAGACAGCAACAGGGCAAGTGCAGTGGAGGGAGCAGCACTCAAGTGGTTAATGCATGCCATGAAAAACTATACATATATATACTGTCTCACATAGCCAGAACATATTATGTTGACATTTTCCATTCAGTGCCACTGAAATTAAAATGCTCATAATAAAAACCTGCCAATCAAAAGCATAGAAATTATCACCAAAGCAAAATTCATTTCTATCTATATACTTGACCAGAAGTCTTTCTGCCTCTCACAAGCAACATTAATGCCATCCATTAGAACAACAAATGCCAGTCAAGTCCCTTTCTTTCCACCTGTGATTTTAAAAGTACATTTCCTTTAAAAGTACACATGCAGAATGCTGTGTGCTTGGCAACCTCTGCATCTCCCCTCCTGATGAGTAGCAGAAATGCTGCATGCTAAACTCTCCTATATTGATATGGATTCCCATATCAGAGAAAAATTCTCAAACTACCCAGGAAAAACTTCAAATAACCCACAAGGTATTTAACAAACAAAAGAGGAAACAGCAAAAGTCAAACCCTCAAAACATACAGAGAGAAAGAGAGAGAGAGAAAGAGAGAGAAAATAAATGCCCTCTGCTTGACCCAAAATAACAGAACAGTTCTGCATAGGAAAGAAAATTAATTACCATTGTGGGGACCCTCAGTCATTTAGAGTCTCCAGTCAAGGCTGAGAGCCATTCTGAGACTGCAGGTTTCTCCTGTAACTTCACTCCCCAGCTCTGCGAGGAACCAGTTAAAAATGACATCACTGCTCATACTACCCTCCTCCCCCTCCCCATTCACTTGCTAAAAAAGCTGAGGCTGCTCCTCTCCCCCTGCATTGGCTCCAGATTTGGTCCTCACTCCTCTTTGACAAGTTCCTGGTCTGCAGTTGACTGTGTGGATCGGTGTCAGTGTGGGACAGAGGATGCGTCTCAGCTTTTCCAGCATCCCCGCCAGTACCCACTTGAGAAATAAAATAGCCTTTCCATTAAGAAATCAGAAGAGGTCTAACCTCACGATGCATTACACAACCAGCTCCATTTACAGAAGGCAGACAGTCTTACTCTTTCAAGTGGAAGGGAGAGAGAGACCCTCCAAGGGGCTCTGCCTTTCACCTCGTCTTCCTTAGAGGAGAGGACTCTGTGGTTTTGCTGCATCCTCCTTGCATTAGGACTGCAATCTATCTTTTTTTTTCTTCTTTTTTTATTTCCCTCCTCCTGAGTGTGACATCATCAGACACCAACTCTACTTCTGTAATAAAAAAGGATCCCGAGCAGAGCTACCTGGGACGAGGTCATCTGGAGGACCCAGGCGATGCTGGCTCCTGAACTACTGTCACTTCTTACAAAAATACTTTGCTCTTACACAGTGTCATCAGGATTTAATAACCCTGTGCTTGCTGCAGACCAGGACACCCAGCTGCAGGGCTGAGATCAGTCTCATTTCTATCCCTGCAAACTCCACTGGCACCACCAGCGAGCGGGGTGCTCCCCTGGCACCTACCATCCACCTCCCAGCTCCTTTGCTCCCCCGACTGCTGGGAAGGATGCTGCAGCAAAATCCCCTCTGCTACGGCTGCGAGCAGCCGGCGCACACGCTTCCAGTACTCCTCCGCTCTCCGTTTAAGCATCACCGAGGGAGACCTTTGCAAAACACGGTCACCCCTGACTGGCGGCTGCAGGAGCCAGCAGCTCTCGGCCAGCCGCAGCGCAGGGCCCGTGGGTTGCCAAGGGCAATATCCCTTACCTCCATTTTCCCTCCTGGAAGAGCGCGGGGGACTGTGCCGAGCCTGCCCAGCCCAGGGGCAGCCAGCGGGTGCCAGGGTGGCCGGGATGAGCCCTGCCGCCGCCGGGACGCAGAAGGGATGGCGGCTCCCGGGATCGGCAGCGTTCCCTGCGCGCTCCCATGCTTGCGGCGGCAGCCACGGCGCTGCCGGGAGAGAGGAGCCCGAGTGCACATGCATATGTATAACATATGCCCTCGTGTACCTGTTACACACACACAGAGCTACACGCAGAAATACACACAGACTTGCATTCTGGATCTCTCCCTGCTTCCAGCAAAGCTGCAGACGTGTCAAATACTGCACAAGTAAAAGGGCCGATGGAATAAGTCATTTAAAAGATGCGCAGATGTGGCACTTAGGGACGTGGTTTAGCAGTGGACCTGGGAGTGTTAGGTTAATGGTGGCACTCCATGATCTTAGAGGTCTTTTCCAACGGAAATGATTCTATGATCTTGTGATATGACTGCATTAGCAAACGTGCTCTGACTGGTTTGTGTGCTACCTGCCTGTACAGCCTGCACACAAGTATAACCCTCGCCGCAGTGCTGATTACAGGTGAGTACCTGACACAGGGCTGTAAAAGCGTCACAAAACTCATGCAAGCTCCTCTAAAAAGGGTATGTCACACACATCATGTAGTGCTACTGCTTTGTAAGCTAGAAATGTCTCACATGGAGGGGTGCTGGAAAGGTCTTTCAACAATGAAACCCCCATCAGCCCTCTGAATTAGGAACATACTGGTGCATCAGGTCCCAGAGAAAAGCTGTGCTAGAGACAGGCAGCCAGTGGGAAGTTGAAGGAAGTTGATAAAACCTTGCCTTCAAGGTTTATTCATAACTCCCTCCCCCTTCTTTTTCAGAGCAGTGCTTTGCGTGGGCTGGTAACACATTCTTATCAAACACCAGAGCCCTTCTGAATGAGCCAGAATTAAAAACCTAACATCTCCTGTCAGCTGGGACAGAACAACATTACACACTCATCAAAGGCAGGATTTCCCCCTGAGAGTCTCCCCCTCCATCTTTTAGCAAATATCTCTGCAGGTCCTCTTTCCCACATCACAGCCCTTACCAGCCTGCACTCATCTTCTCTGGGCATTCAGCAGGAAGGGATCTCTGGCACAGGCACTGTGAGCCCATGACTGAGGAGTGATGACTATGGTGGATAGGGATGTGGAACCATCTCGGAAGCTCTGCCAGTGTGAACCTCCAGATAAATACAGAAGACCATGTCCTCTGCCATCACCCATTAATCAAACCTCAGTTTGCTATCTGCTCTGGTAAGGGTATCACAGTCATTAGCAAAGGGGGATCCCACATATGCATATTCACATCAATAACATCTCTGGAGAAACATTGATTATACATCATATACTAGATCAAAAGACAAAAAAGAAGAAAGTGTGCCAATTCACCACATTCATATTTCAATTCTAAATGAAGTGTTTAACCCAGCTTCCTAAGAAAAAAATGTGAAGCCTCTTCCCTGCATCCAATCCCAATAATTTTTGAGTTTCATCCCCAAATTTGCCAGAAGAATTTGATTATGTTCTATACACTTAAATACCTACAAATTTAATATGAACAAAATAATTTGAAAAGTAAATCAGTGCCACTCTCATTTAGGATAGCCAGGTAAAATTTCCTGGGAATCTACTGCCTGACTGGCTCTGTGCTAGTGGTAGTCTCTTTGCCCTGGGAAAGGGAAGAGTGTCCTCTCGATTTCTGAAAAGGCAAAAACCATTTCAGAGAGTAAAGGACAAGTCTATAAATCCACATGAAGTTCTTCTTTGTTTTCTTCGGTTAATGTGACAATTTATTTAGTGGTTTTGTTTTCTCTTCTTAAACCTGCTTCTCATGGGTCAGCACTTGGGAGCTCAAGTGTCTAAGGATTTTATTCCCTGAAGAAACCTTTGACCACAGTCTTCTCCTTTTAGTTTGGTTCTTCTGAGCAATGGCATTGTTTCAATCTACAGATGGGAACGTTTGCAGACTGCTGGCTGGTTATAACAGCTCCCAGACCTGACAAGTTCCATGCTCATTCCTGGTTGTGAGATGTTTCTGCAGGAAAGCAAACAAACTCATTCCTGTAAGAAAGAACGGGCAAACAAAGTGTGGGACTGTGTGATGGAAAGATCCCAACAGAAATAAATTAGGGCTGGAAGTTTATCCAGAGGTCTCAGAACTCTCAAAGAAGCAGAAATCCTTTCAGTCAGAAGAAAAAGAAGCTTGCCCACCTCTCCCATAATTTCCCCTCCTATTATACTAACTAACTGTTTTACTTAGTGACTGCAGACTGTTTCAAGTTTTTGGGTGACTGAGTTGAAGATCAGTGCTCAAATAAATGATCATCAAGTAGCACTACTGCCCTAATATACGCATTTCAGTGTACCTTGGGGTACCTCTGAGGCAATGGGGCAGAGTATGTTCCATATTATATGAATTCTCCACTTGCTTTAGCAAATGCACCTTGTTCGGGATTTCCACTATCTTCTTTCATCTAGTATTATGCCTCCCACAAGCACAGTTTAACAAATGTAATTTATCATATATGGGTGTTTGCTGTTTTGAGAATCCTTCAGAGGTACGCTGGGAGCCCTGGACTACTTTCCTGCTCTGACCAGTTTTTAAATGCAATTGAGTCTGGTAACAGACATGAAGGAGTCAGCAGATACATGTCACACATCCATTTCCTCTGCTATTTTTAACAGCACAGAGCGTACTGAAAGGAAGAACGGAAAGTCCTCCTCTTTAATGATGTCCCTGAAATTTTCTAAAAAATCTAAATTTCAATACTCTTCCATTTCAACCCAAACTGTTACAAAGTAAATCAAGGTCATGGCTGTCTGTCATTTTCCCAAATTACTCTTGAGTAAAGTCAGCCCTCAGCCAAATAATATCAGTCTAAATAGGAACTCAGCCTCTTCTGTTTCATTATCCCAGAGAGGTTTCAATTTCAAAGCTGACTTGGACCACATAAAAGTTAGCTTTTAAGCAGGAGCAGGATGAATATTTCTGCCTCCCCTCTATTTTACCTTCTCAAGGAAAGAAAGAAGAAAGTAAGACCCAGTACCAGTTCTGGTGACCTGACACAAGAGAAGGAAGCAGAACACAGTGATATTCCTTTGATAGGAAATCTCAGTGCCATTATTTCATCATCTGTTTTCCTTCCTGCTCCACTTGACTGCATGTACCCTAAAAACAGGCTGCTCTAGCCTGCTGCTCCCATTTCAGAGGAGCTGGCCATGGTTGGCAGGGGCATTGCTAAGCCCCCCACCATTTGGCCACAAGAGGTGACAACTCAATCAACCCTGGAGATCCTTACTGGTGTTACCCTTCTTTTTCACAAGGTGCAGCTGGAGCAGGTCCAGAGAATGGCTGTGAAGATGATCAGAGAGCTGAAGCACCTCTCCTATGAGGACAGGCTGAGAGATCTGGGGGTGTTCAGCCTGGAGAAGAAAGAGAAGGCTCTGGGGAGATCTAGCTGCTTTTCAGTTTCTGCAAGAAAGCTGGAGAAGGACTTTTTCCAAGGGTATGCAGTGACAGGACAAGGAATAGCTTTAGGCTGAAAGAGGGTGGGTTCAGATTAGAATACTGTGAGTGTGGTGAGCCACTGGAACAGATTGCCCAGAGAAGCTGGGTGGTGGATGCCCCATACTCTGAAGTATTCAAGGCCAGGCTGAATGGGTCTTTGAGCAACTTGGTCTAGAGAAAGGTGCCCCTGCCTATGGCAGGGGAATTGGAACATGATGATCTTTAGGGTCTGCTCCAGCCCAGGCCATTCTTTGATTCTGTGATGATTATACGGAATGTGAGAAATGGAGATGAAAACAAAGAGAAGAGAAGAGAAGAGAAGAGAAGAGAAGAGAAGAGAAGAGAAGAGAAGAGAAGAGAAGAGAAGAGAGAAATCTGGATGGGAAAGACACAAGAAAGGAAGGAGGGAGCTGTTGCTACTTTTGCTTTCCAAGTACCTGCCATAGAGTTTGAATGTCAGGCATACATTGGGCACATGGTACAGCTCCCATGTTTATCATGTCACCTTTGCTGCACTGAATTCGCCACAGCTGGGCTTCATGTCCTCTGCAGGCAGTGGCTTCAGTGACAGTCATATGTGAAATTCCAGTCTCCAAACCTTCATACCAGGCTCCTTGCAAAGGTTGTTGGCTTTAACATTAATCTTTTGTGCTTTCAAAACTCTTGAGGGAATGTCCTTAGCATAGCTATTCCCTTTTTGTTTTACTTTCATGGCTGAAAGACTGGGTTGCATTGCTGGTCTGTCCCTCTTTTAGCCTTGACAGACAGACAAGGGCACTGTAGCCCCTGGTTGAAATCTGGAAACAGAAGCAGGGCAGGGGAGGGCCTGTCTTACATCTCCCAGTTTAACTCCCACTTTTCCTGTCTGTTACTGCACATCCCCCTCTATGTTCTGTTACACACTCTTGAGCTATGAAGTGAATTTTGTAAGTTTAGGTAGTTTTTGGAACCAAGAGAGGAGATGTAAATTGGAGACAAAGAGTAGTAAAAAATAATTATGCAGTAAAAAATAATTGTACTGTAATATAGAAAATGGAATCTATTTTGGATGTGCTGGGCAGAACGTTTTTGGAGAGTCAGGAGGGGAAATGTCAGAGTTGGAGCAGTGGGAAGAGGGACTATGGAAGGCAACAAACACACCTGAGGGTAATAACATAATCTTGAAAGCCTTTCCTCTTTTGCAGTAACTGTACTCTGGGCTAGTCTTCTAGCTGCTACCCATGTGCAATGAGCATTGCTTTGTCACAAGTAACATAAAACATACTGCAGATGCTCATAGCAAGGGAAAATACAAAAAGTGAAGTTCAAAAACATGCAAATGGGAATAGCTAATAACACATGCCTGGAAGTGAGATTGCCAGAGCCATTTGGAAGAGTTCAGATATGCACTACCCATCAACACTTGGCTTTGTGAATCTTAACTTCTGTCTTATAACACCAGGGTAGAGGAAGGTCTCTTGGCATTTGGGAGGGAAGTATTTCTAAGAGAAAAAGAATGTCATGTTAATTAATTTAATAATTAAGAAGGTCTTAGTTATTAAAATAATTAAGAACTAGAAAACAATGCAATACAACAAAAAAAATCTTGAGGTTTCCGGGGGTGGCACTCAGAGAACACTGCCTCCCAAAGGGACTGGATTCCACTATCAGTTTTCAGACCATTTCCCACACCTATCCTCTACATACAGGAAGCTTCACGCAGCCAAGGACCCACATTCCCACCCTCACTTAATATGATGCATAAACCAAAAATGATCAGACTGGTTGTCTTTTCATAGTGATACTGGTTCTTACAGGGCTGTATCAAATAGCAGGCATTTTTCTCACACTTCATAATAAATAATTTTTCAATGCTAAACCATCATTTGCAGGGCCCTTTTATAACATCAACACATGAAACACAACAACTCTGCTTGCACAAGGCAGACCTTTCTTATATTCAATTATATGCCCTATGTACTGTCATTTCTTCAAGCAGAATTAATGGGTCTCCAGTACAAGACAAGTGCTGTTCCTCCACCAGTTTTGAAGTGTGCCTGTCATCACGGACAAGCTCTGCTGCTGGGAGGTAACTTTTGGCCAAAGCATCTGGGAGGTGTGTTGGAAGCCTTGATAACAACTCCTGTCTGTCCCTCTTGGCACCTGTTCTTTTTCTGCCCCAACACCCTCCTATCCAGAAACAGAGCTCTGGCACACAAACCAGACAGCAAGGCTGGTTTGGCCAGCCATTCTCATTTTCCCATACTTTTAGTATTGGTGTCATAAAATCACAGCTTCAAAGAACCAAAGAATGGTTTGGGTTGGAAGGGACCTTAATGTTCATCTAGTTCCAACTCTCCTGCCACGGGCAGGGATACCTTTCTCTCTACCAGGTTGCTCAAAACCCCATCCAATCTGGCCTTGAGCATTCCCAGGGATGTGGAGTCTGCTTGCAACTTGTTTATAAAAGACCAGGTCCTAAATATGCAGTATGTAGTGGTAGGTACAAATTATCAAGGTACTTTCTGATAAAGATTTTTACAGTTTTCTTCTCTTCTTCCTACTGTGATTACAGGGTGCTGTAATCAGCACGTGCACACTCCATACAAGCATCTTTTAGCCTCATTTCCTACAGAAATGAGTGGGATGGAACCACACCAGCTGCTGCCTGCATGGCTGCACCTTCCACTGCTGCCACCCACCATGGGCCCCCTGGCCAACCCAGGCCAGATCCACACAGGGTAGGTGTGTGCACCAGGGTGCAAAATAACAATTCAGAAAATTTATTTTTCTCGTGGCTTGAAGAAAGGAAGGGATTTTCCATGTCACCCTCACCTAGGCAAAGCTGTATTCCCCAAGGTCTGCAGTGATGGTAACGCTTAACCAAGAGCCAGGGAGACACAGATGGAAATTTTCCTCTCCTCATGAGAACACTGTGGAATACAGTACATTGGTTTTCAATACTGATCCTGGATTGGATTTTAGTGTCATAAAAAAAGGAGAGGAAGCAAAATTTTCTCATCGGGATATTAGGATTCTTTCTTCTTGTGTAACTAATGCATCAGGCTATGAAATGGAACTTGGTTTGACATGGAACCAATAAAAAACCCCTTGAACTTCATCTTGGGTCCTGCCCTGGGTGACATGAAAACTTTTTACCTGTATACTCTTCCCACTATCCCCCATGCTGCTCTGGGGTGACAGGGTCTGCTACCCATGCCTTGGGACGTCACTCCAAGACACGGGGAATTGTGATGTGGCTTACAAGTCTTTTAATGATAAAAAATACTGGACAAGTATAAATATATTTGTCTGGTCTTTAATCTCCAAAAGCAGAATTAAAATGTTTTTTAAACAGGAATAGGAATTGTACTAGTATAAATATTTTGGATTCATAATGTAGCTTTCACTCATAACCCAACAATTAATTAAGAGATTTGTATATGTGGCTTGATCCATTTCTACGCAATCCAGTAACGCCATGGTATTTGTGTGCCAGCTGTAAAACAAGAATTGCAGAACAGGATCCTCTCATTGACCTTTCTTTTGCCCAACAGTGCATCACTCACTTAATTTGTCTGAAGCCTTTGCTTAGCCACAGGTGACACTGCTGGGGCTCTTAGAAGAAATGAGCCCTGAGTTACATGAGCTTTATACTGTAACTGTATTATGTTTATTGTTTTTCACTAGTGTTTCCATCCTTCCTGATCCTTTTTCACAAGACTTCCTTCTTGTTTATTTCAGAAGAACTACTAACTGTGTCATAAATATTGATGTTTTATTTAATGTATTTTGCTTTTAGCCTGGCAACTCTATATTTCTGCTTGCCAGGGCTCTGCATTTCAAACAACTAAAGACACAGTTGTTATAATACAGACTAATAAATGCTTGAAAAGACCGCAAGGTTTTTTAACGCATATAGAAATACAAGTCACATTCAAGTAACCCACTGCCTAAAATAGTAACCATGTCATTGTCCTAGCACAACTGGTATCTGAAAAGCCTGCAAACCATCCACAAGAACTGTCCTATTCCGCCCTGTTAAAACAGAGCAGAACTGCAATAATCCCATAGTATTTAATGTGCATTTTACAGCAAGCTCTACCCACAAGCCCAAATAACAACCTAGGGAGCTATCACTCTGTACTGACTGCATTGGCACAAATTACTTATCTAATAATTACTATCACTTCATGGAAAATAGTTGAGGAGTGTAATTTCCACTGCTTTACTTTCAATGCTGCCTTCTCGCTTTGATATCGAGTTAAACCCTGAAGATATATCTGCTGAATTTTACTGACAAATTACATTCATCATCCATGTGCCTGTCTTGTCAAGCGTCTGAGATGTAATACATATTAAAATACTACACATGAATTTCCTGTTAGAACACTTAGCACATACTGTGCTTGATTTCCAAAAACCAAACCAATGCATTTAGTGACCCCCAGGGAGCAGCCAGGCTGCAGGATTAGTGACCTCTATAAGCAGTGGCCACAAATACAAGAATCCAATGGGTATTATCCCCAAGTGAGCTTGCCATCTGCTGCCCCAGGAGAACAACCCCAATTCCTTTCAACACACACAGAGCTTGAGACAATCGTGGAAATTCTGTGTTTATTCCTCCATATCTGTGTACTTCATCCACAGCTATGAAGGAATATATTATCTTTTGCCCTGTGAATGAAGTGCTGTATTTGTGCTCCCACCAGAAAAAACACCAGCACATGGTGGCAGGACTGAGCCATCCATCTGGACCTTGAGGCTCTGCTGGAGAGGATGGCCAAGGAAGTGGCAGCTGGAGCAAGGAGGAACTTGGTTGTGGCAAAGGCAGGGGGAAATTAACCTACAAAGAGTACATGTGACCCTGTATTTCTCAGTGTTATTGCACTTGGCTATGTGTCTCTAAAAGTTTTTTCTGCTACTGAAATTCCCCTTCAAAACTGAAAATGGGAAGAATAAAGCACCTGAACATGTCCCTTTGATTGAGGGACACAGCATCTCTTCTTAAAAGCTTTGACCATCTTCTGCTTTTAGCTAAAAAATAGCTTATAAACTTGGTGTCTGTTCTTGCCTTGGTGACAGTGTAATGGGAGAACAGTTGTATTTTATCCCTGTCCTCATTGCCACTGTGGGAAAATGAAGAGAGGGATGTGCATACTCAAATGGGAGAGAGGGATGTACTGATCCCACATGCTGCCTGTGTCACCCACAAACAACTCAGACAAGGTAGGAAAAGCAGAAAACCTTGAGCCTTCATGTCCTGGAAATAAACGTCCATTTATTTTAGAGATGAGCTGCCCTCACAGGAAAGGGAGTCCACAGTGGTCACTTCCAACTGGAAAGTGGTCAAATCCTGTCCCAGATGGAGCCCAAGATGACCACTTGCATCCCAGTGAGGCCGAGGCTGTGAACACTCCAAATGCCTTCTATATGTCAAACATTTAAATGGATGCTAAAAATGCTTAGTCTGAAAGACAGGAGCCTATTTGGGCAGGCTGATGACTGGGGTAGATGTGTGCAACAGCAGTGACAGGGCTGCAGTGAGCACTGATGGTAATCCTCTTTGTGGATCAATCTTTAAGAAGAAAAAAAAAGATTTGTGGAGAGCTATGTGACACCATGACAACATGCAAGGGAATGTCATCGTGCAACTGAGTTTCATTAGACAGCCCCGAATTTTGTGAAGATATTGACAGGCCAAGGGAAAATCCCAAGTGCCATTTAATTTTGACAGATGGAAAAAATAATGCCTTGTACAAAGCACGGTAGCTTGATGGTCTGCTTTGTCCCTTTTTATCAAGGACCAGCTCCCAGAGGCAGAAGCCTGGATAAAGCACATGCCAAATAAAAGGAAGCAGAGCAGCAGAGAGATTTTATGATTAAATATGTACAAGGGAGAGTGGAAGTGGGGGGAGGGCAGGATGTACATACAGTATATGAAGTAAATGGTGCAGAAGAGACAGACACAGCAATACTGATGTGAAACTGAAACCCAGGCTGTCGGGGAGGCATGACCTACCTCATTTACTCACCACACTCTACAAGTGGAAGTCATCCCAACAATTTATCTCAATTCCTTACTCAACTACTTTGTTATTTGATAGGAAAATAGGTTTTTTTCTGCTAGAATGTATGAAACCTATCTAAACTATTCCTGGTAAATCTTGGACTAATTTTAATAAAGCCCTTCCATGGTTGTTGTGCTCTTCTTGAAAAAATATTGTGAAACAGCTACACAGATGGTATTATCTCATAGAGACCTAGTGACTTTTCCTTTGGTCCTGACAACAGTGACTGAAGTAGGTTAGATAAATGTGGTTGAGCATTGCTCTTGGTAAATGAGGAGTGCTGCAGTCTGCCTACTGGCTCTTCTGTTTCTACACTTCCTCCATTGCAAACACCCCTGTGGGCAGCTGCTGGGGTTGACTTAACATGGGCCAATTTGTGTCCTGGGATGGAGCCCCACCGAGTCAAACCCATCCTTGGCACTCTGCTCCAGCTGCCTTGCTCTACCTACTGTGCAAGGTTATTGCACAGTGCCCATGAGGTAGGAACACAAGGTGCCACGGAGGAGAATTAAAAAAAGGTAAAATCATTTCTCTTTGACAGCATTTAAAATCTGCTTCCCCAGCCCTTTGAAATATGCTTCTCACCAAAGCTCCCTGTTCAAACTAAACTAGTGCACTGTACAGTGGATTGGTCACAGGCATCTTTGTTCTGCACCCACACAAAATTGGAAGTGACACTTTTCTTCCATTGCAGGCCAGACATCAAGCAGAGTCGTGTCCCCACTTATAGGTTATTTAAAGCCACAGATGGCTTTTTAGGGATCAAAGAGAAAGGGGTGTAGGAGTGGGATGCTGCTCAGGGGAAGACTGGGAACAAACCAGTACAGTTTCTTTGACTGCTCCATGTTTGCTTTTTAAATTGCTGAAATGTAATGTGGCAATGAAGTTACCTAAAGCATGAGACACCAAGTAGTGGGCTGTGAAGCTGTTTTAGTTTGTTAGTACTTGCAGCTCCCTGCTGTACCTGTCACAAAGGTAAGGGATTAGTCTGGTGTAAATCAGTGCTGTTCCATGAAGAGCAGCCACAGTGGGAAGCCAGGCTAAAAGCTCAGAGGCCTTCACAAACTGAGAGTACAAAGCACCATTAGGATACAAAGCACACTATCAGCATCTGAGCCCTGGGACAGGATGTTTGGAAAGGGCACATAGTTTTTTTTTATCATGACTTGGACTCTTTTTCAAAGGAATCCCATTTAAACCAGAAACAGGGCTCTGTGCACAGTCAGGCTCTCCAGAGCCAGCAGCTCACCTCTTCCCAGATCAGTACATCTGTGTTACAAGCAGCTGGATGCCCTAGCCCTCTCCCTGCTCCCTGTAACTGGGTTTCAAGTTTACAAGTATCACAAATGAGTTCATTTCCCCTCATTAACTCTCACAAGTAGTTGCTGCTCCCCTGAACTCTGTATTTCTCTGCCCCCAAATCCCTCGGGAGTCTCTGGGGCTGGAAAAGCCCTTCTCGATAGGAGAGGTTTCGGCCGGCTGCCCAAACAAGAACGAAGAGAGCCTCATTAGACCGGACACAGCACTCACAGAACGGATGGGGAGCAGGATTAAATCAGCAGAGAAACTTATAAAGCAGAAATCTGAGTAGCTTCATTTTTTCCAGATAATTGTTTTCAGCAGGTTTCTTACGCGATTCAAGCCTCACCCAAAGTGGTATGACAAACTATTCAGCTCGTGCTTCCCAGTTCAGTTTATTCCTCTCTATCCATTCCTGGCCTCTCATTTTCTTACTTATCTCAGCAGCCCACTAATTTCTCAAAGTGACAGCTGAGATCCCAGGCTCTCCTGACTGTCAGCTATTGCTCCAAATATGCAGCATGGAAATGTTTTAAACCCCAGAAAGCCCCGCACTAAACAGCCTGTTTGAAAACCTTACTGCACCCACTGCTTGCCAGAGGAATTTCTGGACTGTCTTATTGACACTTCCATCAAGTCTTCTGCCACACGTGAGGCTGCTTTCCCAAACCCCACCTCCCCATGGGGTTTTATTTCCATCTGGGGTTTCTCTCCCTCATGTTCTGTCTCATATGATTTTCATGCTAAAGGCTCACATGGACTTTTTCCCAAACAGCAGAACAAACAACCCAAAGCAGCCACACAGTTAGGGTAAGACTCAGCACAGGGATATTAAAACAGCATGTGCATTTCCCCCCAAAACCCAGCACTGAAGACATAATGACATTGAAGGCTGAAACAAAAATAAAGAAAGCATAATAAAGTTAGGTGAAAAGACTGAGTCTTTCCCTGTTCATGACATACACTATGGAGAAATGTTTGCTACCCTCTGCAAGACTTCCTTTAATGACCCTTGGCAACTAAATTACTCAAAAATGAGGAAAGCAGAAAATACATCCAACCAAACCCACCATGTGAATATGTTCATTCTTGAGGCAGGGCAAATTCCAGTCATCAGAATGCTGGACAGCCTGTGAAGAGATCTGGCCTTGGGTCCCACTTATCACAGAGGCTTTATATATGATCTTGAGCAAACCACTTAGGGTAGGATTCAGTTGCTTAAGCAAAGGTGTCCAGTACCATTTGAGATGCCCTAGGGCACACAACACATCTGTACAGAGCTAGATAGTTGACACAAAATAGAACCCTGGTAGGTTCTCTCTTCCTGGAGGCCAGGAAGGATTTAGACACCTGTAATGCATTCTGTGCTGCTTTTCGAGTGTCTGCTATAGACACCTCATGCAGCTTTCCAAGCCTAGCATCTTCTAAGCTAAAGAACCCATGACCCAACTCTCCTGAACGCTCCAGCCAGGCTCTGCACTTCCTGGCCCAAGAAACTGCCCCCACCAGGCTGTGCTTTCACTAGAGGGCAGCTGGAAGGGCTGGGAACATCCTATACATAGCAGCCCAAAGCCAGGGGCTGCTGGCAGCAGAACTCCCTCTCCCCAAGGGCAGTGCTGCCCACAGAGTTTGCCCAGGGTTTGCAGTATGCACTGGCAGATTTGCACTGGTCTCCCAGTCCATCCTGTTCAATACCCCTGGAAAGCTCCATGGGTCAGTGTATCTCATCCAGTGCATTAATCCCTCATGATAGAGAGAGCCTCCAGACTGCCCAAAACGCTCAGCAAAGCTGGCATGTCTGTTCCTGGGTAAATTTATGGAGCTGAGCATATCCCCTCCTAAAATAACAAGCCCTCACTTCTTTGGTACTTTTCCAAACCCAGCAAGGCACACATGTGTGTGTGCCACCAGCGCACCAGCCATTGCATTTTGGGCATCAGTGCCTTTGCTTCTCTACATGGCCATGACCTGCTATCATCTTCTCCAGCCATGGGCTGCCTCTTTGACTGTGTATGTTCCAAGCCAGCTTTGCAGCACAATCACATTTCAAAATTCATCACCCAAGCCCAAACTGCCGGTGAGTCTGTCAGAGACAGAAAACTTTGGCAGCTGGGGTTGTTGGTGGCCAGAGGCCATTCCCAGTGAGTATAACACAGACAGGGCATGGGCTCTCACAGTGATTTACTGTGCACTCAAGAAGTAAATCACAGTTTCTTCCTGACTACTTGTGGATGTAATTTTGGAAGAAGGGAAATAAAGCATTTCCATGGAGTCTTCCTTTCTCCCAGTTTGCAAAAACATTTATTTCCTCCATCTTACAGATGTCTGACATTTGTACTTGAGCTATTGAGAAATTGCCGCTGGGTTTTGTAGTCTGGCCCAAAGCCAGGGTGACTTCTGCACACCCCTCCATTTTTGTGCTTCTGCTTGACCATGAGACACACATGGATACCATGTTCTTTCCTGAAAGCTCTCCAGGGGTAAAGAACAAGCACTCAGGACATCCATAGCTACCTCCTTCCACGTCTGATGCCAGTCCTGCCCACGCTTCAGCCTCAGGTTTGTGCTATCCTGTGCATTTCCACTCTAAGTGGATGGAAGCTCTCCCAATGTAGGGGCAGTAAGACACACCCAAAGGCCAGACATGAGGTCCTTGACAGGGAAGAAGATGACTCTGTTCCTCATTTACTGCTCTTTGATGAAAGTGAGCACAGATCTGCCAGGGGCAACATTGGGAGCATTTCTAGCACCCACTGGATGAGATGCCCCAAGCCACCATCACCAGGACAGGCACCTGTATTCCTGTTCTACACCTAGCACTAAAAAAGCTCCAGAGGACACTGTATAGGAGATGAGGAACGTGCCCCAAAACCCCAAGGAGTAAGAGGACCACAGCTGGAGCTCCTCCAGCACAAGAGGGCTATGAACTGGAGATCTTCCTCCACTCTGCCCTTTTTCTTGGACACCAGCAGAGCAAAGTGGTTGTCTCTTGATCCTGCCTATGGCCTGCCAGGAGTTTCACAGGCAGCACAACTGCTGCCCTGCTACCCTGACTGCGTTAATACAAAACCCACCAGCTGCTACTACCTCTCTGCTCTCCAACAACAACCAGGATAATTGGCAACAGCAGAGTAAAGTATCAAATCGACTGTGTTTTTGAGGAACTTCGTAAGAGGCCAACAAAAGCAAGGACGTTCAAAGCTCTCAGCTAAGCATAGCAAGAGGTCTCGGTGGAGCGTCAGATGACGAGAAACAGATTTGCTGCATTACATAGTCATGTCAAAAGGCTGTGCCAGAGCTTTAGCTGACAGCAGGCCTGAATTGCTTTGCACTCGCTGGCTTGAGCCAGATGGAGGCCCGCAGACTTGTGTTTCATATTGTGCCTATCTTCTTTCTGAATTTCATTGCTCAAAGTCTGATAGCGCTCTCACATATTTTATCTTACTCCACACAGACCCCACCACTTTTGCCATGGGGATGACTTTAGCACAACTACTGGAGGAGTAAGGCATCTCTTATGATTAAGGGATGGTGCACAGATCAAATTGCACCAAATAACATAAAGATGCATTATTAAATGGTAGGTAGTCATGGTACAGACTCTTCATGTTTAACTGAGATGCAGTTCTTCCTTGGTTTGGAGCAAGCTGATTTCAAAGGCCTTTTTTAATATGGGGAATTTCACAAGCACATGGTATTTCTTTCTTACCATTTTGTGTAGATTCTCTATTCCATAGGAAAAGTATTTCTTGAGGAAGCACCATATTATTAATTTCTAAAATCTCTCCTTGTTGTGGAAGACAGTTCACAACTGCAGGTACTCTGAAGGAGCTATTGTCAGAGTGTTGCTGTGTTTGCTATGTATCAGTTCCACTTCCTCAGGAGGACTGAACCTATCCCATTCCTGCTGAACCCAAAATGAGCTGCTAAAGAAAAATAGCCTGCTCTGTCTGTCCCAGGGTCTGCATCCCTTTAATTTAATAGTTTTATAATTACACATTTATTTAGCTGAGAATATATTTTTGACATACGCAAAGACTTAGAATTGAGCTCAGCTGAACCAAAAAAAGTCCCTATTATACAAAACAAAAATATCTTCACAGACTGTTTCTAGTTAAGGGCACACCCACAATGGGCTTGTAATAACTTAGCAAGTAATATCTGCAGAGATGCTTCAGTGCGTGCACTACCAAACAAATACTCATCCATATGGTAAGCAGTAATATCTTTAACTCAAGGAACTAATGCACAGTAAATTTTACCTGAATAGCAGGAAGAACTTTAGTGTGCAGGTGACCACGCACTGGAACAGATTGCCCAGAGAAGTTGTGGGGTCTCCCTCAATATCCCTGGAGATATTAGAAGCTGCGTGGACACAATCCTGTGCCATGTGCTCTGGGATGACCTTGCTGAGAAGGGAGGATGGACCAGATGAGCTACTGTGTCCCTTCCAGCCTTACCCTTCTATGACTCAGACAACCAGTAAAAAAGGAAAGTTTTAAGCTGAGGTAAGTAGAGACCACTAAACACAGAGATGGGGGGAGGTAGCTTTGCTGATGGTGGGGAACCCAGTAATTTAACATAACTAGACTGTATCTCAATTCACCCAAATCCCATTTTTCCCTTGTCTAAGAGAGTGAGACATATTTAAGTTGTATATTCCAGGTCTGTGGAGTCCTTGGATATTGCTAGCAGGTGTTGCAGACTGTTACACAACAGAGCAGAGAGATTGCTCTCACAACAGAAACCCATTAACAACAGCAGGAACATCTGGAACAGGACATTGCTTTCTTCAGCCACGGGATGTCATTATGTTTGGAGAAGTTGTACCATAATAGCAAATTTTTGAAGACATCACTAGAAAGTACTTCTTTGCTTTTAATTCTTACTTAATAGGGGACCCAAATATTTGGGAGAGGGTGGAATAGGATGATTCCTGTGAAGAAGGCACCCACAAAGCTTGATGAATTTTTTAAGGTGTCATTTGCACAAGCACAGCACTTGGTTTCATGAACCCATCAAGCAGCAGTTCTGTGTGGACTTCAGTGAAATGTTTCAGAGTGCCACTGGGAGGTGTCACTATAAAGCAATAGCGTCAGGCCAAAGAAAAGAGCTGTGCTGAATACAGCAGAAGGCACATGCATTATTTTCAGGAGGATTATGAAAAGGTGTGTGTGTGTGTGATGGGGATTAAATCATTAACACTTGGATGCCTGACATTTTTGTCACTGGCTGCCATCCATCCACAGACAGTGTTTTAAAGTGGCCAACCCTGGCCAGAGAGTTAAGTGGTGTTTTTTATTGACCTCCCCTTTAATCTGTCAGCATTTGCTGTAACAGCCTCACGTGCATGCACTCACACCAGCCTCCAAAGGCTTACACATTAACATAATCTTTACCAGGCATCGATAGATTTGACACTAACAAGGTTTAACAAAACCAAACCTTATCCTACCAGCCCTTCAAGTCATGGAGAAAAGTGCTGAAAGAGCTAACTGCAGAGCTAAACACATCAAGCCTCACCCTGATACTTTCACTCTAACCCTCTCTTCCACTATCTCCTTGCCTCTCAGCATTTAGTTGGATCTCCCTTATTAAATTGATCATGCATCTGATGCAAAAAAAGTTTGACTGAATCTGCATTTTGCCTGGGGTCTTATTCATTTATTTATTTAATTTTGTGTTTCATCTGGGGAAAAAAAAAATCCTGCCCAGTCTGCATTTTTTTTTCTGCAAGGAGCAGACAGATAGAGCTATTTCTCCCTAGTAGCAGAACCAAACAAATCAGAAAGGGTTTACAGCAGATTTTATCATCAAACCAATTACGCAGTATCGGTACTGCCATTTAAAAAAAAAAAATGGAGACCCCTAGCAAAAATAAGCCCAAGTGCTATCAGGCATCTCTGAAGGCTGGCTGGATTTCAGATGATATTACACCAAGATCAGTCTCATCTCTCCCCACCACCCCATGAAGCTCTCCATAGTGGGTGAGTGGTGTTTGTGAAGGGCTCACACCCACTGCTGACCAGCAGCCCTGGGGAGGAGGCTCAAGGCCAGCCTGGAGCTGCCCAAACTCCCTGCTCCTGCCCGGTGGGGTGCTCTGCGTGCTTCATGGACACTCCGCTCAGATAAGTCTAAAACGAAATGCTCCAACAAAAAAAAAAAATTAAATACTCGAGAAGGTTTGCTAGCTCGCGGAAGACAAACGCTGAGAAGGCTGAGCACTCTGTAAATCAGGTTTGATAAGAAGTATATGTTAGTGGAAGTTTTACAGCACGCTTAGGCCGCGGGAATGGAAAAAAGGGAAGGGAGGAGGCATCTTTAAAACGAGATGCGACTCTGAGCAGGACGGCGAGCCCTGCGGAGCTCGGCAGGGTTCGGGGAAAGCATCCTTCCCCCGCCCGCGGCTCCCGAGGAGAGGCGGCAGGGAGGGAGGGGCGGCTCGGCCCCGCCAAGGGTCCCGGGGGGCTCAGGGGGCTCCGGGGGGCTCCGGGGTCCCCGCGGCACACAGCGAGCCCCGGGCCCGCCGGGGGAGGACGGGGCGCGGGGAGCAGCCGGCACGCAGATGGCCCAGCCCGGGGCTCGACCGCCTAATCCCCACTCGACCCCGTCCCCGCGGGAGTGGGGAGCAGTAATCCCCCTCTGCGCTGCCTTAACGCTTTCCTCTCCTGCCGCAGCTCCGCCTGCTCGCTCGGCTGCTGCTCTGACCGCAAAGACACCGGGAAACATTCCTGCCGTGGCCGGGAGAGGACGGAAGAGAAAAAGGAGAAAAACCATGACTGGTAAAATTTGCTAGGAAGGGAGAAAGGAAAAAAAACTCCCGAGATGTTCTTAAAACCAGACATTTCTAGGACGCGTGCCCCCAGCATCTCCTGCCCCAGCCCTGCGACCTTGGCGTGTTGGGCATTGGGCAGATCCCAGTGACAAGCAGGCACCAGGCACTCTCCTGGCCCATAACAAGGCCAGGACAAGGCCGGCAGAACCTAATCGCACTGTGCACTGCTCACAAGCCTTGGTGCTGCCATGCTAGAAAGACAAACTGCAGCGAAGAGAGACAACCAGCCAGTGCTCCTCTGCAATACTTCCTCAGGCTTCCTGAGAATTGTCAGCCTCGTACTTCCAGCCTCTCCAATAATGATTCCCGTGTCTGGGTGTGCAGACACGGGATGCTGTGCAGAACTGCACAGCAGTGTCTGATGCTGTGCAGAACTGCAAGGAGGACAAAGTCATTTTCAGCTAAGGACCAGTCCCTACCCCAAACCCACTGGCTGTTCAATAGGCTGCTCCATCATGTAACAGCACCTCCAATATTGTTATCATTGCGCAGCAGAGACAGATGTTCTCCAGCAGCATTCCTATTTTCATTTTCTGTGGGTCTCCATTTCTCCTCTTAAACGTATTTTTTAAATAAAAAAAATCCTAACTGCCTCTTTTGGTACACTGCATATGATCCTTGATAATGGTAACTGGGCTATGAAATGCTGAAACCAAAAAAAAGGAGAAAAGGTGGGAAAACAGGCTTAGGGAGAGATTTCAAAGATTTAAAAATAACAACCATAATGGTAAAATGAGAAATTTTCTTCTCTGCCTGGGGAAGCAGAAAGACTGTGATTAATGCTCGAGCTCCCTGGTCAGGTTACCCACCTCAACGATTACATGAAGAGCTGAGCGATGCAGCTTGGGTTCAGAAGGGGAGCTGAAGCATAGCAGAGACTCTGATGCATTAAGACAGCCCAAGTCAACAGCAGGTCTGGCTGTAAGGGAGGCAGCAATCTTGGAGAACGTGACCTACATAGAGGCTTCAGCCTCCCAAGCAGCAGTGAGGGGAATCAGCAGCTTATACAGCCATAGACATTTCCTAAAATACTTATAATTGCAATACTTGCTGGCTGGTCTGTCCCCTCCCTTTGTGTCTAAGTCCTGGCACCAAGAGGGAGCAGACAGAAAAACAGATCAAGCATTTCTACAGGATTTTATTGAGATATGACTTATGAATGAACATTTTCATTAATAAAAAGAAAGGAAAAAAGGTAAATTAGTCCATACATTTATTCAAATCCTGTGCTCTGATCCCAAGTCAGTCACAAAGCAGAGCTTCCTTCCCAAAGCCAGCAATTTTTCCATAAAAATAACCTCAGAAATGGAAGGAAGAGGTGCTTTACATTTTATTTTCTCTAGGAAGTAATAATAATTTTTAAAGGGGTGATATACCTCCAGCCCTGTTTTTCCCTTGAAATGACCCCAAACTGCACAGGAAAAATATTTGCTCTCAGTGCTTGAACAAACCTCAGTGAATTAAGTTTTTGTTGTTAATGGCAAGGCTGCTGTTTATCTGCAGAGAATCAAACCAGATGTGGAAAATAACTGAGGGTTTAGTGGCTCAGAAGCTCACCCTTCAACCTCCAGGAGGAAGCCCAGTGCCCAAACCTGGTGAAGACTGTAAACAGCCCTCAACCCTTGGAGATGTCCGTGTTTGCCTGCCATGGCCATCGGTGCACAGCTGGGGATCAGGGGGTGAGAAGTGGGAGCCTGGTTGGGCTCCAGAGGCACAGCTGGGTGCTTTGGCACCTCTGTGACCTCTGCACAGAAACCTTCACATGGTGCAGCCAGCTTTGAGCTTGTGGCATTATTGAGGGCTACTTAAAATTTTTGAAATCTGTCCTTTCTTTGCCATCCCAGAGAAAATCATGTGTTCAACACAATGAAATCAGTCGCGAGATCTTTTCTGCCATTGTAAAATTCCCCCAGACTGGGAAGATTCAGTGCTTGGAGAGCGCTACCATGGCAACATGGTGTGGGACTGTTCACAGCTGAGATCAGGGTGTCCCCTGCCCCTCACCACCTCCCTCCCCAGGGGCTGACCCTTGGCCAGGCTCCTGTGGGGAGTGGGGCTCTCACTAACCAGTGGGGCAAACACCAATACCCCCAGTAAGATGCACAGCAATACGGTTCCCAACTGGCCACACAGTGGCCATTCCAAATTTTTTCTGGAGATGCATGTCAGAAAAATGTTTGCTTTGTGGCTTTTACATTTCTGTTAAAAGTTTTGCAGGAGGAAAATAAAAAAACAAACCTCATCACAATGTTTTCTGACCAATTCTATTTTTTGACCACAGAAGCAGGAGAAAGCTGTATTTTGGAAGTGTTTTCCTTATTTTTCACGTGAGCTTTCCATCCTCTCCCGTTGAATGTCTGCAGTAATAACCACAGCCATTGACAGAGCCGCTGAAAAACAATGAGCAAGCAGGACAAGAGTCTGAAGAGGTGACCGTGGGCAGGGTGTGCCAAGGTGGGGCACACAAGTTCCTGACTGGATTTCCACTCTACCATGACCTGCCTTGCTTTGCCTCGCCAGGGACTTGCATCCCCCTAACCAAACTCAAGGCCTGTGAAGGAAGGACCTAAATGGTGGGGAAAGGTGGCTCTGTGGATCCATCAGCTCTTCATTTCAGTAGCCTTGCTCCCTGCAGGAGATCTGACTGATGTACCAAGCCCCATCGGGTGGAAAGCTGACTGCAGGCACACCCTGGGGGTGCTGGGGAGGCACAAGGCTCCCCAGTAGCTCCAATACCTTATTTATATCTCTCACAACACACACCTATGAATGGAATGGTGGACTGAAAATTTGGCAAAGGGCTCACCCATCTCCTGCTGTGTCTTTTTGTTGCTCTTTACCCATTAACATGTAATACAGCTCTTCATTTTCTTCATGGGACAGCCAGTAGGTACTGATGGTTTAATTCCACTCTTCCTTTATCCTTAAATAACCAGGCTTGTACTAAAACGACATCATTTCTTGAAAGAAATTGTATGTTTTGAACAAACACCCAACATGCAGAAAATGAAGAGTGGTACTTTGATACAATATCTCTGTGGCTGCTAAGCAGTTTCCACTGAAGTCAGCCTTGCTAGGCTTTCACATGGCTGAGATGTCTATGTTCCAAAAAGGGACCAGTCCTGCCCGAGGAGCCAAAGGCAGCAAAAGCCTTTGGAGGGTACAGGGCTGTACTGATGGTCTCACAAAACTGAACACCCTGTTGATCTAGTCTTACTCATCAGAATATAGAAGCTGGCATTAAGAAAAACCAGGTGGGTTAAATGTTGCTGCAACATTGCTCGAACAGTGTGTGCAGCTGGTATGTGGATTTGCACGGGGCTGTCTCTGTGCATGTGGAAGAACTGCTGACTTATAAAATCAGGTTGCCTTTGCAATGCCTCGCACAGACCTCCTTCTCTCCCATCCCCGGAGAAATCAGGATGTGAAGAAGTAAAGCTTTCTTCCTTCTTGATGTTTCCTAACTAGGCCAGATCACTTTGGAAGATGGCCAAAAGTTAATTTAATATTCACCGCTGACCTGTTTTATTCCTCTGAGGTTTCAATAAAAAGTTGGGTGAAAGCCTTTTCCTCTGTTTGTCTGCTAGTGCGCCACCATTGATGCCAATCCCTGAAACGCAGTCTGCAGTGCACACATAAATGATTTATTCAGAGCTGCTGTGACTTACTTGCTCCATCAACACACTCCTGCAGAAACTTGCTAGCTGCTGCTCAGGTAATATTCACTGGCAATCTCAGCAGCATCAGGAGAAAAAAAAAATAAACCTCTTCCTTTTTATTTTAATGCCTTTCTTCATGTTTCTTCAGAGTCATGAAAGAGATTTGGAAAACAGGTAAGAAATACCAAACTCCCAGCTCTCCTGGAGCTGACTGCGTATCACTCTGCCTCTTAGAGGGGAGATTATGCAGCTGTGTAATCTGCAATGCAAAGCTGAATCCCTCCTGCTAACCATCAGTACCTGTCTGCAGTGCAAAGGTGCTGTTCTGCCTACTGGAAATAAGAGAGGATAAGGAGAGGAAACTGCAGAAGCAGAGAGACTTTTTTTCTGTAACAGCACGAGAAAATCCAAGACAAAGTGCAGTAACAAGTGCAAATAAATTTGAAGTGAGTAAAAATGGTGATTTTTTTGACTTGCAGGCAGAAAGGATTGTGATTCAGTGTTGTCAGACATACTGATCATACTCACTCCTGCAGAAGTAATTGTTAAACTGATTTAGGAGTTTAAAATACTGTACTCACTTGCACATGTGTTCACATGCAGGATCACTGATTACCCATGTAACAGATTCCGCTGGACAGACAGACAGACAGACAGACAGACAGACAGACATAAGCGGATGGCTCTAAGTCCACAAAAACCCTGCTAACTTTGGAAATTGCCCTAAATATCAAGCATATGTTATGTGTCACTAATCCTCTTGGTTTCCATTTTCTACAATAGGAGTTGTGAGTGTTCAGCTCTTTCTCAGACTTGCCTATGGAGGAGAATATATTTCTGTGCTTGCTGCTACGTGCTCAGATACCTAATTTAAGTTACTGGTTGTGACAGGGACATTGAATTTAAACTAATGGTTCTGGATTCAGTCTTTCTGCAGTGAAGGGATGAACTGCTCAAGTCCCAACCATAAATAAATGCTGATGTCCCAACCAGCAGTAGTCATTAAAGATTGTGATGATATATCTCACTAAATGAATACTGATCTTTTTCTTCAAATCAAGCTGCCTTGGAACAACATACCCTTTTCATTTTAATCGGAAAAATGAACTACTGTAGTTCCTTAACTAAAACATTGTGCTTCCAATGAGCTCTGATACCTGTGCTAAACACCTGCACTGCTACTCGTGCCTTGATGGCTTCTCAGACACGGCAGTTTTAGGCAGCGGATCACACTGAATAAAAGCTGCTGCAGAAGGTGACGTGACATACATAATTTGATGCTTGCAGAACTGTATCAGAGGCAGATTTTCAAGTGGCTTGAAGGTGCATGCTGAAGGGTCCTGATGGATGCTTTACAGGATACAAATACATATATGGGTATATTCCTCTCAAAGGACAGATATTCAGCTACCCATTACTTCAGTGATGCTTAGGCGACACAGTACAGCACCTCTGGAAGACACCTAAGAGGTGTGTAGTCACATACCTCCATGGGACTAAACCCTGTTGAAAGCCTTCTGCTGGGGTGCAATCCAGCTCATCTGACACCAGTCGTCTGAAAGTGAAGTGCCTACTCTAATCCAGTCGTCCAGACTCCTCTGAATCAAAAGGGAGAAACAGACACCTTTGGAGGGCAAGTCCCATGGTTCCCCTTGGACACTTCCATCACAGTGGAGTGAATACCCACCCACCTGGATGCATCCACAGTTCTGTCCTGACTTTGGACCAAGTCCAGAGAGCCCTAGACCAGATCACTGACTTTCAGGGACCTCCTGTTAAACAAGATGAATATCAGCCTTGGCAATTAGGTGGAGTCTTTTCCTCATTCCCCCTGTGTCCTGGCAAAGAACTCTGTTGAGTAGACTCTTAAATCCCCATGTCCTCAGTTTAGGCTCCAGGTAGGGAAGTGTCTGTCCCAACACCACTAGCACTGTTCCTCCTCTTCCTCCCTCGTCCATTTTGGTCTTCAAAAGATGAATTCAAGCAGAAACACTTAATACCCAGAAAAAGTAGCCAGGCAGCACCTTTCTGTATATACAGAAACATTTAACTTTTAGGGGGGGTCCTTTATCACAATAAATAAATAAATAAATAAACATACAAAGCAACTTTTACAGAATAATTGACACTGAAAACTGATTATTTGTCTGAGTGTCTTCCCTCTTATGCTAAGACTATCCTTGACTCTGGATGCCAAACAACACTTCCCAAACAGCTCCTCTGATACCTGCATGAGGCTCCTCTGGTGCTTGCGTGAGGACTCCCAGCGAACACAGCCTCAGCAGATAACACAGAGCTCAGCTCTCCTTTGATTTACAACCTCCTTGTGCTGCTGCAATGCAAACATCCTACAGCCCAGTGTTATTGAGTAACTCATACAGTCTGTCTCCTGTGATTTCCATCAAAAACTCTTGGCCTAAAATATTTTCATGGATCATAAATCCATGGTTTTATCAGGATTTCTCAAGTGATGGTGAGCAAGATGTTTGCACCTATGGGAGTCTGTTGAAAACTTCTGTCAGCAAAAGATGGCTTTTGAAAGGAATAAAGATTTTCTTGTGATTTCAAAATCAATACCATTACTTTGGGGGCATACTAAAGGGAAGGTGTTTTGCTTCCACAGAAAAAATCTCTTACTAATGAAGACATTTTTCTTTGTTACAAGTCTTCCATAGGTGACAAATTAAAAACTTCTTATGTCATCATTACCTAATGTTTAATTAAGCAAACAATCCTGTTTTTCCAGAAAGGCAGCAATCTATGTGTTTAGGACAAAAAAAAATGCAGGCATTTCAACGATTATGAAGGAAAGCAAGGAACGGCAAACACACAAGAGCAGCTAGTGGGTTTTTTCTGTCTGTGGTGGAAACATTCCCTTTCAAATATCAAACACTGAATCCACTTCTTAAGGTGAATAGTTCAAGTGGTAAATGCATGTCAGATAAGAAAACAGGACAGAGAATCACGCATGCACACAACTGCAAATCATCTTATGTAGTGTGACTTATTTATACTGTGCATCAATAAAATAACAACTTTCAACCCACTTAGTGACTTTTTGTGTAGGGAGAGAAAATGAGCACACCTAAGTAGGCAAGGAATATTCAGGTTAAATGTACAAATTATTTATACCTTGTAGTTATTTTGGAGGAAGAAGGATTGGGGGAGGAAAGGGGAAGAAGCAGAATGTACTTCAAATAGCATTATTTATCATTTCCTGGCTAAATATAGCACGCATCTCAGGAAAAGATTGATTTGGGCTTCCCAGTCACTAGTGAAGGGAATTAACCCATGCTGGTTTTGGCATAAACTGGTAAATCCTTCAAATATGATCCACACCTTGAATTAAAGTCCAAGACAAGCTGCTGGAACTGGATGTAAGGAGAAATGTTCCCCTTCCAGTAACAATTTGCCTTGAAAAAAAAATGGTTTTCCCTTAAAACTTGCTAACCTCTGAATGTGGTGGGATTTCTGTGGGATGGGGAAATGATCCATCCCCTCTTCAGTCATCAGCTAGCTGCAAGCAGGAAACTCACACCTCCATGTGCCAGGGAAACTAGCCCTGGTTGATAAATCCAAACAGTTTTTAAATCCAAACAAAAGTGAGCCTCCAAGTTCCAAGAGACCCAGACATGGAGCAGTATGAGGTCTAGGAAAGAAACCAACAACTTCTGAAGCTATGAAGCCCTGCACTTGTGTAAATCCTGGATTTCCCCTTTTTTTTTGGTGGTGTCTGACCTTTGCCTTGCCTGCCTCCACAGTCTGAGTGAACAAAGTTGGCAGCACAGTTCATGGGAAGGATTAAGCAGGAGCACTATTTCAGTATTATGTGCCAGCACTTACCTCAAAAACCGTGCAAATGTGCAAAATAATATGTTCTGTTAAGTGATGAAAATTCACATGAAAATTGAAATAATGACCTCTTTGGAAAAGCAACAAATATTTCCCCAAGCAAAAGCACACTCGCCTTTGCACTTCCAGCACCAGAGTTATTTTACAGCCCTCAGAATTGACTCAGTCATTTATATTTTATCAGCTATAGCACACTAGGGTACTATAAACATAATCCAAAAGAAGCTGCCAGCTCAGCTTCTAGAAAGCAAAAAAATCCCTCAAAACCCCCACCAAACCAAAGCCCTATTCCAAGGGGAGACACAGGGCAATCACTGAGTCTCCTCCTAATATCACGGGGGGCGAGTTCCTCCCTCCTGCCGGAGACAGCAACCCTTTCCAGGGATTGAGGGATGGGTTGCTGGAAAGGTCACAGAACGGGATTGATGTCTCTGTGTTGAAAAGAGAGACAGGCAGACTTCTCAACTGCTTCAACCAAGGATACTTATCTCCCTTTAATCCCAAATTTATTCCTGCTCCCAGAAATCACTGCTGTTTTCGCACATATGTTATTGCAAGCTATATACATCAAGCATGCTGAAATGAAAGCCTACGGCTCCAGACAACGTTCTTGCCGGTACAGAAGTTGCTCCCATGTTATCTGAAATAATTTGTACATTTGGTTTTCTTTCTTCTTACCGTAACCTCTTTGCCCATCAGCGCCGTCCATGTTTGCATTGTCATAACTTGACAGATACACAAACAAGTAGCAAAAAAAGGTCCTGAGTATTTATTTATAGTCTTCCTGTTGTTATGGTGCCACATGATCTGGTCTGCCTGCCGGGATGGAGTAAAAGGAGGGAAGGAAAGCTGAATGCTTTGGCTAATCCTAAAGTGCTATTAGGCTTTTCCTCTAAATCACCAGTTCAAATGCAAAGTCAGCAGTGACCAACCACCCTTAGGACTTGCTCCAGCTGCCTTGCAGAGCTCCTGAAATGCTGAAACTCTCCCAAAACGTATCTACCTCAGCAGAATTCCTGTTGCAGTGTGACTTGCAGCCATGGCCCAGAGGCTGGGCACTGAACTAGCGTTTGTTTCTGCCTTGCTTCTAGATAAGGCAATGGCAGTCACCTGTGTAGGGCACGTGAGCCCTCAGAGAACTTCCCCTTGGACCCTCTGTTAGCAAGTGAGGCAGGGCAATGGTCTGCAGAGCTGAACGTCACTGAGGACCTCACGTCCACAGGACTCGCAGTTTGATGCCAAAACTCAGAAGAGGGCCATGGGGAACACACTCCTGGACCAATCTCTGATGTCTGGGACATGGGTCAGAGAGGACTGGGGCATTTTGTTGTCCTGCTGTGCAGTCCACCCCACCAGGTCCTTCCAGAGCAGGTCATGCAGTCTCACTGCAGCCAAACATGGGCCACACGTGTGGCAGCCAGGGGCAGGCAGCTCTCACCACTGCCACCGCAGCCACGGTCTGCAGGAGCCAAGGCAGCCATCCCCTACCTGTCCCCCAGATTGCACATGGAAACACGTCCACATGGATGCCACTGCTCTCCAACATCCAGCCATAAATAGCATGCAGGCTATGGCAGGTGTGGCAGGCTGTTTTGCCATAAATAGCAGAGAAAATGGGTCAAGCTGTGACTCACGCGGGGTTTTGTCCATTGAGCCTGGAGCTGCTCTAGTATTTTCAGTAGAGTAAACCAGATATGGTGCGAGCCTAAGAGGCTTTACACACACTGATTGCTGTCAATTGATGTGAACTGCTACAAAAGCCCTATCTTCGCTATTCGTTTTGGAAATTACTGCACAGTACAGGAAAAATCAGGATGCTTTTCTCTTTGCAGAGTTGCTGGTTACTCCTGCGAGTAATCTTCTCCTGCCTTGATCTTTATGTACTCTAGAGGTGCAGACTATAGTGTCTCCTCCTCTGCTGTGGCACTGCCAAGCAAGCCAGGTTTAATTCTTGCAAAGCACAACTAGCAGTCTAGCACCCTTCCAGCTCCATCTTTGTTGCCCTTTACTGAACTCTAACCAAATTACCTCTATTTTTCTGGCAAGCAACAAATCAGAACTAACCACAAACTTCTAGTTAAAAATCAAGTCTCATGGACCCAGGAATCTTTCCCTGGGTCCTAAAGTCTGTCCATAATGCTTTATGTTTTAAGTCTTCTTTGAAGTCAGCCAGTGATGCTCTGCCCACCTTCGCACATGCTCCTTTAGCACAACTGTGTTCCACTTCAAAACATCAAAACCATGTTTCATGTTTTTCCCTAGAGCTTAAACTTGTGCTTTAACAAGTCAAATCTCACTTTGTTATTTTCTGTGCATTTTTCCAACCTGGCAAGGCCTGCCTGTCTCCCTGTTCAGTACTGCTCATGGATCTCATTGCTTTTTCCAATTCTTTCCAAGACAGTGTCACCTCCAAATTCCTTGACTGGTGTTTGAGAAAGAAGAATTTCTAATAATAAAGAAGAAAAGAGAAAAGAGAAGAGATGGAGAGAGGAGAGGAGAGGAGAAGAGAGGAGAGGAGAGGAGAGGGG
>VZRF01002702.1:522839-534430 GCA_013396875.1 Vireo altiloquus | reverse complement strand
GAGAGGAGAGGAGAGGAGAGGAGAGGAGAGGAGAGGAGAGGAGACCATATCAATAAGCCAGCATAATAAGTTGCAGAATCTGTCCAAAGTGGCAGACTTTGCCATCTGTGTGAGCACCAACCAGATAGAGAATAATGTGAACACAAAAGGATTATTTTTTGCCTAGAGAAAGAATTAAAGATCTCGAAACAATGGTAATGTCTCTGCTCTTTCCAATAGCAGGCATTATTCATAGATCTTTCAGGGAAATTAAGGCAGGGAGATTTAAAGGGATTTGCCTAGTCAGCATGAGAAAAAAAATCATGGAGAGATGCCCTGATTTTTGTTCTGTAAAAGCAAGCCCACATTTAATATAAAGATGCATATAGTTTAATTCTAGAGTCTGGTATCAGTGTTCTCAAGAGCATACTGCAGTTTGATGAATTTCAGCTAAATGTTCAGGAGAAATGAGCATCTCTACAACATCAGCAATAGGGAACCAACAATAAAACTCAATTTGGTTTTAGAGACAAGATTTCATTTGCAGTGTCTCATCTTATTTCAAGTTATTTCATTTCTCTTTCTAATTGC
Organism: Vireo altiloquus; assembly: GCA_013396875.1. Taxonomy (NCBI): domain Eukaryota; kingdom Metazoa; phylum Chordata; class Aves; order Passeriformes; family Vireonidae; genus Vireo; species Vireo altiloquus. Next base: position 533,860 of record VZRF01002702.1, on the reverse strand, counting down.
TCTCTAGTTACACAATCCCCCTCATGGTATTGAGTTCTTAGCAAGTGCTTAATTAACAAAAACAAAAATTACGATTTTTCTTCCTTCTCAGATTTCTAGTGAAATCACTTCATTGACATATTTTCTGAAAAATATCTATTTCTGCTTGGCTGTGTTTGTGAGTAACGCAATGAATGATTGCAAAGAACTTAAAGTAATCCTAAAGAAACCAAATGAGTTTTGAATTTAATTTTAAAAACCAAAACTAACCCCAAGATTTCTTTTCATGTACAGAACTAAGAGCAAATAATTTAATTCTGGTTACTGGGGTCTGACTTAAGCTTAATCTATCAAAACAAGTAGAGTGTGTTTCAAAATAATGTAGCCAGTTTAAAAGAAAAAAATTAAACAACTACAGAGAAAGGTGGACTTCATTCTCTGTGGACAAAATAATCAAGAAGAATGACAGCACGAGATGATTAATATTCCAGATGGTAGCACGGTCTGTAATTAAAATATGATATGCCAAAAGATTACAGCCAAACAAGAAGCCTGCCCTCATCTGCTTCTTAGTATTACTAATTGTACAGTTATTAGGCCAAACAGTGGCTTTTCCTCATTATATTAATTCCTTTATTTGCTGTGGAGCTCCTGTCTTAAAGCCCCAGATGCCAGAAAACCACTTTATGAGACAAATAAGCCAGCACAGGCAAAGAGAGGCCCTGGTGGCTGGTGGGGACAGAGATGCATGGACAGAGGAAGAATGTGGCATCACAAGCCCCTCATCACTCTTCTGTTCAAATCTCTTTCTAACAGCCACCAAGCTGGAGGAAAGATGCACACTTAGGTTTCCAACATGCATGAGATGAAGGATTTGGGGCAGTTTGTCCTCGTGGATAACATATGTAGTATTTGAATGCACAATAAAAGCATTCCCCCACTGGAACTTAACATTTCTCCACTTCAAGCACATGCTGTATTTAATCTAAATGGAGCTAAAAGAGAATGTAAAGAACTGGATGGCTTTCAAAGTCCCAACAGCCTGGCTTTTCAAATCTCAGACCACCCTTCATCTGATTATCTGTGGCCCTAATGAAGTAATTGCAGAGCAGTGGCCTGATTTCCATGAATCAAATGTCTACACTCACCAACCTCCAGGAGTATCAGGAGCCTTACACAGTGACTCTGCTGCATGGGGGCCCCTACATGTTTTTCATATTAGGGAGCAGATGGAAGCTGTAATTCCCTCTAGAGCAGAGGGATGCCTTTCAGCAAACAGTAGCAGATGACATGTTCATGTCTGGAAATGTTTTCCATTCTATCCAATAGATCAATGGGTTGTGGTGGAGAAGGAGCTGAAAAAGGCAGACACGGCCAGAATAAATGTTGCAGAGGGGATGGGGAAATACATCTCGTAACCTGTGAGTTCCTGTTTATCTGGTGCTCACCATGGAGACTCACCACTCCGTGATGCCAAGAAACCCAGTTGTGGCACCCAGGCAAAGAGCTCTGCAAAGCTGCTTGGATTTCAGAAACAGAGACTGCATTAGCACTGGCAGCATCACACTATTTCTCACAAAATACACCATTTTTCACTAGCTAGGCTTTACAGGTGATCCAACCTTTCTGTAGAGAAGACAGTGCAGCCACTGTAGTCTCTTTTCACATTTGCCCTTTTGCATTTAGAAGGTCCAGAATGCTTTTTCTTGAAGTCAGAGGTTTGGCAGTCCTGCCTCCAGTAGAGTCAAGCAGCCTGTCAGCTGTCTGACTAAGGGAGATAAGCTGCAAAATACAAACCCTGGTTACTTCTTTAAAATAAAAATACCCAGGCTTGCTGTCATTCAGCCCTCTTTCAGGCATGTGTGCTTGTTCTGCCAGCAAGGCAGACACTTGGGAAGGCATGAGCACAGGGGACTTAAGAGCATCCTCTGAGCTTGACAAGGAGACTCTCTCACAAAGAAAATGCTCAGGACTTCTTATTCAGCCTTTGCAATGCAGTGCCTGCCAAGAGTATTTCCCCACCCCTATATTCCTTACTTCTAGCAAGGAGAGACCAAAGCCTGCCCTCAGGAAAATACATGGCTAAAATTAAAAAGAACATGAACTAGCAAAGGGAGAATAACTGGAAGACTAAGAAAATACAGAATAATGTGGCTTACAGTGGGATCTACATCACTTATTTTTTTAAAAGGTCTACAGGTTTCTCTTTCATGATGCTGATTATATGTTCCCAAACTCTAAGGGGCTGTTTAAAATCCCATTGACTGCATAACTTGGATATTTCCACATTCTGAGTTTTCTGGAGTATTAATTTCACTGCTCGTGCACACCGACTTAGCCCATTCCTGAGCTATACAAGATCCCTCTGGCAAGCTCTATCACTGCCTCAGCTCTGACCTACATCTTCTCAGTTGCCCAATTCATAGCTTCTCCTGCCTGAAGATTTGCCATCAAGGCGTAGAGAAGCTCCCTGTGACAGACTGAGCTCCTGTTCTCAGAGGTGAAAGGTCACCAGCTGTGAGAGCTGTCTTTCCTTCCTATCCCCTGACTGACAACCCTCAGCAACAGCCCTCTAATTCATGCTACACAGCAGGAACTAAATAAACAACTGCATTAGGCAATTACTGCAATAAATGCTTTCTTTATTCCCTCCTTTCTATTAGCAATTTGTTGTTGGAGGGCTGGAGTGGCTTAATATTTTTTAATTGCAAAATAGCCACCTCACTGAGAGGTGGGTTATGGTACATGTTTAAAAATCTATTGAAATGAAGATAAAGTCAGATGGGCTGTAATGTAATGCAAATTTAAAAGTCTTTGCTCTTAATTCTGCTGAGCTTTTGCCAAGCTCAGGCATCCTTTACAGCAAGCAAAAGATCCTCTCCCATGACACCAAAGTGTGGGTTTTTTTAATCCCACTTTATCCTATTTTTATCCTCAAACATTTCAAGTTTGAAATTCATCTTGCCCAGTGTATTTAAGTGCCCAGGAATTTGCTCCAGAAGTCAGTCCAGCCTGCCCAGTACTGACTGCAAGGAAGGGAACTTGTGATGGCAGATGTGCTATTCAACTCGGCCAGCTATATGCTGTCTATTTAGACAGAGATTTGCCTTCTATGCATAGATAGATCTTTTCCACAAATGGCATTATCTGATAAGGCCCAGACCTGACTTGCTTAGAGGAATTTCACTTGAAACTGGAATATTAAATTCTCTTGGCAATCAAAGGCAAAATAACTCAGTAAGCTGACAACACATTTAAAATTAACTCTGATTTTTAGAAGAGATATCTTTTGGCAAGGTTGATTTTCCAATGACTCTGACTTTTTTTAAGCATGCTGCTCACTACTTAGGGAGCAATAATAATTTCAGAGGTTTGAAAACCTACTGAATGCTCTTGAATTGAAAGATTCAGGAAACTGAGTACAGTGTCATTTGGTACTGATTTATTTAGCATGAAAACAGATTTGTATCAAAATAGATGTCAACAGTTGAAAAGTCAAAAACATCTGCATCTTTACACTCACTTCTCTTCAGTCACCTTTGTACGCATTATAGGCACACTTAAAAATGGACTTAACAATGGCATTTTTCTCCTGCTCCTCCCACGGGTGCCTGCTGCCACTGCAAGGACAGTCAACAAGAACAAAGATGTTTAAAAACTCATATGGCCATGGATCTGTAGGACTGTCAGTCACACCTGCAAAGTCTGCGTGGCCCCCCTCCAACGTGCAGCCCTCAGCAAGTGTGCGGGTGAAGATGCAAGGCTTGTCTTCACTTTCTGTTCCTTTTCTGCCGAGCTTGGAATATAATTTGTGCACACGTGGGAACACAGACAAGTCATTCAATGGAAAAAAGCAACCCCTGGAGCAGAGGTTTAAAAGTCTCTGGTTTTGAAAAGCACTGCAGCAAGAGCAGGTGCTTCCACTCACACAGACAGGGGCTAATTGTAGGAATGGCTCTGTCCTACAGGCTCTCTTTTTTATGGTTATGTCCACAAAGTCTTTGACTGTTCTCTGTAGTTAGTGACCACACACACAAAGAGGTCTTTCATTAGCAGTGCTCTATAGGAAGCCAGGGCACAGAGTAAATGACACCTTAATGTTCCCTTTCAAAGCTAGAGTGGTTTGACCATGCTTGTTAGTGAACTGCTGAATGTTCCTCCTGCCTGCCTTCCTCCAGCTTGCAATTAAGCTTACAGACATCTGATATTTAGCTTGCCTCCAAAACTTTGGCAGTGATTGCTTATAATTTACTTTGGGACAATGCAAGGAAAGATCTCTGTTTCAAGAGCATGGCTCCAACTCCATGGTACAGCAAGTACTGATTAATTAATATACCATCCCAGGAGAAGTGCTTGCACCCAGCACCTCCAGGGACAAAGCCCTGCGGCTGAGCAGTGAGCAGCCAGGAAAACCCTGCAAGAATTCAGGGGGCCTGTTCGTTTTAAGGGCAAAGAATTACCATTTTTGTTTCTAGAAAGTTCAGTGGGATTTTTAATGTCCACTCTTAGGTGTGATGCTGGTTTAAACCTGAGGCACAAGTCAGCTCTGGCTATAGATCTCTTGTTCCCACCTGCAATATCAACATCTGTGACTTTGTGGCCTGATGGAGGTGGCGTTATCCTCTCCTGTTTAATTGGCAACTGCAGCTTGCTACTTCTGTTTCAGAGGTTTCTGTGTCTTTGCTCATTAAATGTGAAGCAAAGAGAGAAACACAAACAGCATCTGTCGCAAAACCCTATTTTTTCATTAACTGTATGCTCTAAACTGAACTATCTTACTGACAGTTCCTGGTGGAGGAGTTAAAGGCATTACAGCTGAAAGTATCCATGAGTATGAAACTGAGCTTTGCCCATTTTTGAAGCAGGGGTGGTTCTTCCCTGTGTGAGCTGCTGCTTCCCTCTAGAAGGGAATCTCTGTTTACCCACATTAGTTAGGAGAGAGTTGTGTTTCAGTAAGTCAGTCCTATTTTTATAAGTCCTATTTTTATAAGTCCTGTTTTTATAAGGCACTGTACTTTTCAGAGATTTCGTATCAAAATCCATCTTCCTGGGGGAGTAGAAGCAATGGACTGCATCAAAAACAGAAGGCAAGAATAACAAAAACTACTCTTGCTGAGTCATATGCAAGGCATGTTTACAACAGCAGACCAAATAAATCTCAATATTTTCATCATTATTCAATTTGAGGCTCTACTGATAATTTTAAAAATGCTCTTAGTTTTGACAACTTAGATTATTAAGGAGGATTTTATGTACCCAGCCTGCTTTGAATGATGTGACCAAAAATTCTTGAAAACATACACACACACAGAAAAAAAGGGGAAAAAGCTCACAAGTTTTCTATGATGGGGGTTTTCTGAGGGGTTTTTTGTGGGGTTTGTTTTCTGCATTCGCAAAATTAGCATTCACAAAGCCAGGCAGCCAGGTGTTTTGTCTGTAAGAGATAAGTATCTCATATCTCTCTCAGCTTTGTTTCACAGATGAGCTCTATCCCATCACTTTCAAGGCATATCAGCCAAATTGAGACCTTCCAGCTGCATCCTCTGGAGCAGATCAGTAAAATTTTGCGTGGGAAGTATACATTAGTAAGGTAGTTGTTTGAAGCATTGTTGGAGATACTTGTATTTGGAAAAAGCTAGCTACAAATATATGACACAGATCATCCTAAATAAGAGCTGAACTGTAGTTACATGGTCTATTTTCTGCATCACCAAAGTCAGCTCAGGAATCTCTGCTTTCCTTTTGTCTTCCTCCATGTTCTCAGCAAGATGCATTAGGATTTTGACACCTTTGAAAGGCAGTCATCACCCAGATGACTAACCTGCACTAGGAGTCCAAGTGCCAGAGAGTTAAGGTGATTATTGGAGATAAACCCACAGAGGAGGGAGCAAGTGCTGAGGCTGAGCTCTGTTTGGCCATGCTTCTGGTGGGTCCTTCCAGCTACGCCAGTGTTGGATCTGTCAGGTATTCAGCCTTTCACCTGAGCTGTAGCACTCCCAGCAGAAGCCAGCTGCCACCACTCCTGACTTCCTTGCAAAAGCTTTAGTATGTGCAGAGTAGGTGGGAAATCTGGAAAATCTATCAAGTTTCAACAGACAACAAACAGGAATGCTTCTGAAGTATTTGTGCTCCAAGACACATCTACAAACAACAGGAGACAGTACTATCAAAGTGCAGATGACAGAGCACTGAGTGATTTAAGTCCATTGATTTCACTAGGACCAAGTTTAACTGGGCTTCTGTCATGACATAACCAAACCCAATTATATTCCTTACAACTACCCAACTAGCTGTGCAACATTTGTCCTGTTGAAGACATCCTGACAGCTCAGCCAGGAGAAGGCATTGTGCTCTGCCTCTGTTCTTATTTGCACTGGTTCAATACTGCTGCCTAGGATGTCCTCTGTCTCACCCTTCATCACTGTCAGGATGTTCCTCAGACCCCTTTTCTCATCTTATTGTTGCCCCACAAGCCTTGCCTGAAATCTTTATCTTAACACCTCCTGACACAACTGAGCCACCACATTACTGTCAGATGTTCTGGTCATTCGGAACCCCTCAACTTGTGCCACATTCCTGTGAAGTGATGCATCTTTCATGTTTTGCTTTGACAACTCAGCACCGGGCAACTAAAGTCTATTTTTAAAAGCACTAAAAATAATTGTTCTTTTTGTGAAAATCAGGATTAAGCTGCATGTCTATGCTGGGAACGTGTAGGGCTTCCTGGAGGGAGCTGAAGACTTGCTCCTGTAGGGCTATTTTTAGAACATCTGAGACAAGTTTCATAAACATGTACTAAACTGGATTTTTTGCAAGTGGAAAGCAGTGCTTTTTAGCACATTTGATTGCTTTTTTTTTCTGGGTTAGTTCTCCTTTGCTTTTGAAACTTAGTCAAAAAATGAAGAGCTGGTCAGTGGCAACAAGTTCTCCACCTTTTTCCCCTCTGCCTTTGATGGTAAATATACTCCTCTTGCATTTTCCAAAGATATTCCAGGTCTGACTATCATAAACTCAGGGCTACTTTCTTTTGGAAAAGCTGCTCCCCTCCAGGAACATGGGGCAAATAAATAAAAAATACAAAAAATGGGGCAAAAACGTGGGGCAAAAAAATACAGATGCAGAGAGGCTGCAGTAGGCGTGACCACACTGCCCTACTAATAACCTGGCAAGCAAGAGGACCTCTGAAGCACAGGATATTGGGCAGATGCATTTGACAGGATTGCAGGACTTTGTTTTCAAGTTCTCAGTGACTGTGACAGCAATCTTCTCTCCTTCTCTTTCCCCATATCTGACTAAAATAACATCCTAGGAAAGAGCTGGAGCAGGCCACAAACATCAGGGACCAGATGTTCCAAATCTCACTTTTTAGCAAGGTTGAGAACAGAGCTGTACTATTTCCTCTTCCTTGAGGGGGATATTTTAAAATTATTCCCCAGGCAGTAGCAAAAGCAGTAGCAGGTTATGCTAGTTTCTGACTGGATGATTCCTGTAAAACAGCCAAGAGGCTTGTCTACAATAATCTACAGCAGTATGTGCAGCTTAGAAAACGACTGTTTTCCAAACAAGCTTTCCCACAGTGGTGATGTGAGCTCTCAGTGCCTTTGTATGCCCATGGATCTCCTTCAACAACTTTGGCTCCCTCAGACTGCCATTCTCCTCCTGATGCTGCAGGCTCCAGCGGGGCATCCTTGAATACCTCAGAACTTGATGAAACACAGGATAAAACATCTTCATGCCATTTCCTGGTAATTTATTTCATTACACAAACTGTTTGCCTGGTTAACTGGGTGTTTTACCCTCCAACACCTGCAGTGCAAATTCTGCTGCTGGTTGCAGGGCACTCAATTGCACACTTCTTAAGGGTGATTTCTGCTTTTGCAACTGGTCCAAAGTCTTAGGAAGGATGATGGTTACAGCTGCAAGGACAAGCCATGTGGTGTGTCCCATAAAACATGAATATTTCCCTTCTAAACTGACCTGCTAACATTAGGAGTGAAAGGTGAACTGCTGCTCCTAAGCAAAGACCTCGTGGGTGTGTCTGTGAAGAAGTGGTTTTGAAAGTTGATGATCTTCATATCTATAGTTCCAGGTTAAACAGGTGATGAGTGAAGCAGTGGAAGAGAGTGGTCAGTAAATATAAATAGAAATAGAGACAGCAGGATATAAATGAGGAACAGAGCTTAGAAATGTTCAGTAAAAATTTAGTGGCTGTAGGAATTGGGGGCACATGTGCGAATCAGAAAGTCAGTGGTGGTGGAATAACTTGTAATGGATATTTTAACTTTTTTTACTGACTTTTATATGAATACATCATCATGAGGAAGTTCTGGTTAGTTTTCACATCCCCATGGTGCCAGGGGGAAGACCAGAGCTTTGATTGTGAGCCCTTCTGGAAGGTTCCTGCTCAAGATCTGACACAAGTCAGAAAGTTCTTCATATCGCTGCAAGGTATGTTTAAGAGTCTAGGGACATCAGCGCATGGCTTACTCTGCCTGGGTACAAAAAGCAGATGTGCACTGAACTCTCAGTCTCCTCCTGTTTATTGATAAGGAACAGCAAGCTCTACAGCAGTACTTTTGTGCATATCAATAAAATGATATGCAGGACAGCTGTTCTTAATATCACAATTGTTTGCTCTTGCAATTTTTTTCTCCACTAGTTAAACATCTGATTCACAAATAATGCAAGGCTTGGGTTGGATTTTATTTTTTTCATGCACACCTTTCATTTCTTTTTTTTCCCCCACCAGCTTTCTGAGCTTTTTCTTTTAACACTTCTGCCTCAACTCTTGGCAACACCTGGATCACATACTTAGCTTGCTTTTTATCTCAGCAGCTTGTAAGCTTTAAACAACTGACACACTCCATCAAAGGAAGAGAAAAACCAAAACAAGAACCCTATTAACCTCTGTTACCCATATAAACTAATTAACTCTAACCCCTCCCCAATTATCCCTGGAGAGGTGAACTGCTTTTATAAGCTTCCTGCTTTTTTTTTCACCTCTTCTCTTCATGGCTGCTTGCCTTGCTCCTGAGGAGTGAGGCTCTGACGTGCCCCCATCTGCGGCTGCCTTTGCAGCCCCGAGGGCTCTGCAAACACTGGGCTGCTGTGAGATGCTGAGCCCCACATCCCTGCTTGGCCATGGTGCCCTTCAGGTGCCTGGGGGAAGGGGGAGAGGCTGCCTTTCACTACAGCTCTTGGTCACACCTGGTTGTTCAGTCCACGGTCAAGGGTGGTGACCCTTAGTTTCTGACCTTGGATTATATTTCAGGTTTTAAATGGGCTTCCCGTCTGCTGATTAAAGCTTGTTTGTTCAAAGCAAAAGGATTAAAAAGAGTAATTACAATCCTGCTAATTTATGTGATTCTTCATGCTAAACCATGCCTGTGTGCATAGGCATCTGTGAGCACACGTGCCTGGGATGGTTTTTGTGTGCATTTGTTTTAAACCTGTGCCAGCAGTGAGGGAGACAAAGATTATTAACTGGCTGTTGTTAGTCCTCTCTGTGCCATATATATGTCAACACACACCATCGTTCTTCCTTTCTCATTAAGAACCAGCTAAAAGCAGTGAGTTATTTCAGGATGCCAAGCTCTTGCTTCTGAATTGTTATTCAACAAGTAACCTGACACATAAGGTAAGGGCAACTGTGACTATCCTATCCAGCTCCACGTGGCGTTTTTGTCATCTCTCTTATCAGAGTCACAGTTACACACTTCCAATGCACTGCATACTGAAGACGCATACTTTGCATGAACTGATTATATGCAGGTGAAGGGGGAAGTCTCAGCAAGAGTCCAATAAAGCAGAAGACAGCAAGTGGGGGGAAACCCTGTTTCATGCTTGCAGAAGGGATATTAATAGCATGTAACCATCCCGATGGACATCACTCAAAACAAGAGGATCAATTCAGAGCTCAAAGCATGAGGGAGGTACAGAGCTCTCTCAGGTCTCTTGGCCACCCTGTCTCAGTTGCTTTGTGCCAAGGAAGGTGTCAGACTAGTCCTAGAAATTGAGCTCCTCCCTGCAGCTGGATGGGGCAGACAGCCTGATGCAGGCCAAACGAAAACTCACGGCATGATTCGTAGTTATGCAGAGGGGCTTTGGACTCAGTCCAATTTGATCAAAACTTGCTTGAGGGACTGCTCAATACACTTTGTGACTTGGGCCAGGAGAGGCGTTTTGGATTAGGATTTAGCAAAACTCCAGGTGGGCCAGCAACTAGAGCAGGGGTATGTGGTTCCTCTCCAGGTGAATGCTTATGGAGCACCCAGTGCTGCAGGACACAGGTAGGGAGGGCCCAAATGGCCATGGCCAAAGAGCAGGATCCAGTCAATCTCATCCTTACAGTGTTAATCATAAAAATATCGATTTTTCTAAAATATCCAGCTAGCACACTTAGAGGGCCAAACAAGTATCGACTGGTTTTTTCTCCTGACAAACACTACGGACTGGAACAGGCTTCTGGGCAGGCTCTACAGAGCCCACTAAGTTTTACTTTTGATACTGTTGCCTTCTCATTGCCAGCTGAGTAGAAGTGCTGCAGAAACCTTGCCTTGCCTTCCTCTCTGCTGGGATGAGTCAGGTTTATTTTATCCCAGGGTGCAGGACACTCGAGTATTGCCACTTAAGTAACTAAACAATAGGAAGAGAGTCTAAGGTGGGGGCACTGTAGAAGTGGCCTGCATTACAGGGAATGAAGCTTTGATGTGCCATTGTGGCTACAGCACGTCTCTCCCCACTCCATCTCTGCTGGTGAATTTGAGTGCTTTTCTACTGCAGATGAAGAACTGAACCAAGCCCAGCCCACATGAGAGCATTCCTTCAAAAGATAGCTGCCAGCCTATCCTCCGCTTTTTTTTTTTTCATTTTTTCCTGTTGATGTTTCCCCTCTCCTGCCCCTGTGCCCAGCCCTGTGGTGCTCAGCCCACTGCTGGCTGCGGTGCTGTGGGAGGGAGCAGGGTGTCCCTGGGGTGGTGTTACCACAACTGGTGCCTGCTTGCATGGGGCTCAGCACACTGTGAGTGCTGAGTCTGCCCAAA
>VZRF01002702.1:395015-521452 GCA_013396875.1 Vireo altiloquus | reverse complement strand
CCTTCCCGCACCTTCCCGCACCTTCCCGCACCTTCCCGCACCTTCCCTTCCCCACAGTGGTCTCTCTTGCAGAGCTTTCCTAGCTGTGACCACAAAAACAGCATTCCCATCTTCTGCTCCTCTATCTGACTCCATGTGAGAGTGCAGCAGCAACAAAATTAAGGCAGCAAATTAGAAATTCTAAAAATTTTCATCACTTCTTCCCCATCCTCCTCTTTAGGAAGCTGCTTTCAATCACTTTATGTACTGAAAACAAACATGAAAGGAAAAACTCTCCTCTGCCTTCAGCTGTCAGAGCAAAAACCAGAATTCCCTGAGCTCTTTTCAGAAGTGCTAATATTCTCCCCTAGGCCTTCATTATATCGCACACAGATCTGCAGTCCTCTGCACACAGGAAGGGAGGGAACAGCCTTAAAAAGTTGGGCTGCGATATTTATTTATTTATTTAGTGGAAATAAAAACAAAAAATTTGCCAGCACCAGTGAACACCAGATCAGAGTGGAATAAAAAAGGAAGTCTATGGTTCCAGCACCAATCAAACATGTAATGTTGGGTCAGTGTGATGGGGATGCCCCTGACCTGGCTCACAGTGAATATGGCCAATGTGTGGCTGGGTCCTCTTCCTCCAGCCTGGCACCTGCATGGCTCAAAGTGATTAAGTTATGTTTCTGTAGGTATCCAGTTCTCCTTGCCTTGTTTCTAGCACAAATATCAAACTTCTTCTGCCTGCTGCAACTGAGAAAAATGCTGTGCTCCCTGTTCCTTGTTCAAGATGCCCAATGCATAAATTTCCTTGCTGTTCCGCCTGAAAACCATTTTGATTTTGTCAATGGCACTTACACATCCAGCCCCAGAAATACTGTTTGTTTGAAATTTGAAACTGAAATTTGTTCAAAGGGAACAAAGAGTCTTAAAAATTTCAACTGGAAGCCATTTATGATTGAGGAAACCCTCCTTTGGTAGTTAGGTACCCAAAACACGGTAATTCAGCCAAAACACCAACCAAGGACCAGCCAATGAGATGAGCAGCCAGTGGGTGAAATTTCTTACTGTTCCTCATCTCCTGTCACCCACTTTTCAACGCCTGTATTATGTTTTAGCATATTACAATCATGGGTATTGACTAACAGCAGGACTGCAGTGGCAGGACCCTCACTACTGGAATAACTCCAGCCCAGAAATGACATTTTAAACACACTGCCAGAGGCCATCGACACCAGCCCCCTCAGTTTCTAGATCACTCTTTACAGCATACAAAGATTCTTTGTCTCTCACTTTATTCACACTGTCTAAAGAAGAGAAAGAAAAAGGAAAAAAAAAAGTCTAAAATGTTACTGTATTCAGCCCTTTAAAAAAGCCCCACCATGGAGCACCATTCTAGTTGGGAATGCACTCTGGGAAGATATTAACCCTACCATACCATTGCAGGCATACAATGTGTTTGGAAATGAAGATTCATTTGGATTTCACTTGCTAGTCCAGAGCATCTTTTGGCTTTCTGCAAAGTTATGTGTGTTAGATGAGTCCAGAATGTCAGTGTCAATACTACAGCACTGGGAACAGAGACAGGAGTTTGTGAACTGCTGGCTTGATTAGAGCCAACAAACAAGAGTTCACAAACGAGACACACCATAAGACATATGCCTACACTCACAGCAAGGCACCTACATCAGGGCAACAGTAGGTTTTTCTAAGCACAGAACATCTTTCACCTGCCTCTAAGAACCATGTGGCTAAAGATTAGACCAACTGTCTTAATGTGCTACATAAATGCTAGGATATCAAACTATAAAAAGTCTGTGTTTAGGAAGAACCTTCTACTTTTAAAAATTGCAAGTATTTTTAGTGTTGTGACTCTTGAATCTGTTAGTTGTACGAGTGCTGGAAAGCACTGGGTAATTCTAACTCTGCCCAAAGGTCTGATCCATTAGTACACTGTCTGGGGCCCAGAATTTGAGTGGTTTAGCATGTACTGGCATTGGTTCTTTTAGAACTCCTCACATATTAGAAAGGATAGGATAAATTGCTTTGAAAACTGGAATTTTGCATACGGCTTGCTGCTGAGCATCTAGTAAGAAAGCCAAGTTTGTTCACATGCCTTTACTGGAGTCATCCTGAGAAAATCAAAAACATAGTCAAGATACAGCCATGCCATTCACATGGAAGCTGTAGTTCAGCTAGAAGTATAACACTGCATCCCTCAGGCTGTTTTCCAAGGCCAAAGAATTTTTAACCATCGTTACAGCACTGAATGCATGCCATGCAACATGTAATACACCCCCGCACTCCCCTCCCTTTTCTTTTAGCTGGAGACAAAAATCTCTCTGAAGCTGAGCAAATAACAAACTATATTGTTTTCTGATCTATATTATTCCCAGAATATTAATCCTCCATTCTCAGAATATGTTCAAGAGATGGGGCATCAATAAAATAACCTGTTTTTTTAAAAGACTACTCTTTGGCATGACCACCTACCTAGAGAATTTGCCTCAATAGATTGTAAAGTAGTGATTATCATTTTCTCGCTCTTCTGTTAGATCAATTCTGGCTGACAACTGCTCTCAGATAGTCTCTTCAAAGCTGATTAAGCTTCCTCTTGGAGCTGAGATACAATAGAGGTAAGACTCACAAGCAGAAGTAATTTCCTTTTGTAGATGAAGGCTGACTGTGGACTGAGGCAAAGTCTGAGGGCAACACACCACACTGCTTGTAGAAATGAAATGGCTCCAGTCCTTCTACTAACCATACAGAGCCCTGGCCAGGCATAGTGGCTGCCACTTCACAAAAGTGATGGGGAAACAGGGAAGGTATTTCCAAAGAAAGGAGTGAGAAGCATCTTTTCCCCCTGATGGAGCTGCTGCTTTCAGCCCTCCAGGCTCCACAGGGGTAGCAGATCTGCAGATCTCCCCATCTCAACTTTTCACCCAGCCTTGGCCCCATTTTTGCCAGAAGTCTTTACTTTTGAAGCAGCAAAAATAATTTTTGCCTGTGCTGCTGAGCAGCTTGAAACAGCAATGTTAATTAGTCCCACAGACCAGATTTAGCAAAAATGGACAAGCTTTCAGGCACTCAAGTGCTTCATATTTGATTAAGCTATTTTCTGCAAGTAGAACACAGTCAAAAAACAGAATACCCTTTAAAATGGGCAACAAATCCAACTAACTAACAGGATCTGAAAGGATAGGATGAATAAGGGCAGATAAAATCAAGTAATAAACTGTAAAACTGAAAAAAAAGCTCTGCAAAAAATTAGATGGATTTTGGGTGTTTCTCAGTGTGAAAGGAGTAACACAGACAACAGGAATGGTTTCTCTATGTGTTATGACCTGCTCAGTAAAAAACCCCTACATGGTGTCTGTTTAACAGGTACCAGTGGCTAAGAATGTCTGTCCAGTGGGTTCCCCACTAGGCAGTACTCAAAATTAGAGTGGTCTACATCATCAGAGGTGGCAAAAGCTGAGGCTGGATCTCAGAGTCAGTTTAGTCTCATAGCTCATGCCAACCACCTGATGTGCCGTCACATCCCAGCTCTGAGATATGGAGCAGCACTGCTGAGGACCTGCCAAAAGAAAGTTGTATAAAAAATCCTTCAAATGCTGTTTTTTCAAGGTCAGCAGCACAGGACAAGTTAGGGTGCAGCATGCACAGATACCCTTGTTGGAATGGAAAAACAACTCGCATTTTTATTGCACATAGTCACAGCTTGCTACCCAATGAAAAGGCCAGAAGTCAAGATGTGATTGATACTCTTCAAGGATGCCACAAAGGAAAAGAGGCCCTTCTCTTAACCACAGTACCACAGGCCCAGCAAGAAAGCTTTATTTTCCTGAGGTTGAGGGTAAGATAACTGTGAGGTATCCAGCTGGAAAGGCTGTCCGACAATTTCCCCAAGGCAGACTCTGAGCCTACAGACTCCATGGGGCAAGATAAACAGATGAACCAAGCACATACTGAGATCTCCATGAGTATACTAACCATGCTTTATACCATGTCTAGGAACAGCCCCATTAAGGTTTTTGCATGGATGCAATGACATAGATACTTGCCAGCAATGCAGTAGAAGGCAAGGAATTATTCTGCTAAAGTTACTAGCAGGATGCCACAGCCCTATGAAATCACCAGATGCCAGATATGATAAATTAGCATAGCTCTTTACCTTTAGGTATAACCTTAGTAGGGCAAGAGAAGAGGTCCAGTGAGAGGAGACATACTTAGGAGAAATACTGAAGAAATTATCTCAGCAAATCTTCCTGTTCTCCTTACGCCAAAATTTCCTTCACCCTTCAGTGTCCTCCTTTTCCTCCCCACTGCCAGCCACCAGCAGGGATGAAATAATCAGGCTTACCAGATGAAAACTATTGGCAAGAACATCTGTTTGCAAGTGTACCTTTTCAATAATTCTAGTTGACTGTTTCTAGGATTGAGTGCTTTTTAAAAGGAAGATACAAATCTGACACTAAAACTGAAATGAAAATAATTCACCTTTTATTTTCTCTTGGCATGACAGAAGATAGGAAAACAACAGGGTCAGCAACTGTCTTTATGCTGAAAAAATAATGTTTCCTGATCTGTCCTTTGCTTTTCCTTTTCATGTACCTGATAACTCTGCTCAGGGTCTGCTGAAGACAGAAGATTATTCATCTGAAAGTTGCAATCCCTTAATTAATGCTAATAGACACCCAAGTGGATCTCATCATAATTACTGTGGCTCTGTTAAAGTACTGGATAAAATAGACTGCTCTACATGTAGGCTGCGGTACCAACAGATTGAGGAGGAAACTGAAAAACTACTTGAAAGCAGCATAGGGCTGAATGCTGCTCCATTTCTATTTCTGTCACTCCAGTGATGCTGCAGTGAGACACAGTGGTGTAAGCCCCATTATTCAGGGATGAGACTGTTTTGGTTAAGATGCTGATTTAGTTAGATATGCTCGTATTCTGCAGGGGATTCAGAACACCAGGAAAAAGGCCATCCAGCATCCCAAGAGGGCCAGCACATTCAGAATTCAGAAAGATTAAACGTGGCAGTGATAGACAGCTCCAACGAGTATTTTTAAATGGCAGCTTGCCACACAAATGGTGAAGTGTGGATTTCATTAACTAACTTTTAGTTAATTTACTGTCCAGTGGGATTCAACAATCAAGAGACTGCTCTTTTCATATGACTTAAAATACTGCACTGGCAAAGCCTAGGTAAGCATGTTCACATGTCTTTTAACAGTGTGAAACTGCTTGAGAAAAAAAAAAAAAAAAAGGAAACTCTTTAATTTGTGTCAACCTTTAATGTTGTTCCTGAATCCTCCTTAAATACTGTGGCTGAAATCCTCATTCCCATGGCAGCAAGATGAAGGGCCTTCATGGGCTCCAGGACCCAGACTCCACTTGGAGCAGAATTCCAGTTTGCTACCCCATCCTTCCTGCTTTTCTTGTTTGCTCAGTCTGCCCTTGTACTCCCCTTTCAGCTCACACATTAGTGCAATCACTTCTAAATTAAGAATTAAAGACACTAAATCAATACAAACCTCAGAACTAACAATCTGTATTCAAGCCTCATTGTCCATTTCACTGCCTTGCTTTACTCCTCTGAGCTCTTGCTCTTAATGACCAAACCTCCCATTTTTCCTACCAAAAGAACATAAGCCATTGGTTTAGCATTTGGAGGACCTAAATTCATAGAATCAAAGAATGTCCTGGGTTGGAAGGGACCTTAAAGATCATCTTGTTCCAAGCCCCCTGCCATGGACAAGGATATCTTCCAATAGACCAGGTTGCTCAGATTTCCATCCAACCTGGCCTTAAACAATTACAGGGATGGGGCATCCACAGTTCTCTGGGCAACTTTTTCCAGTGCCTCATCATCCTCACAGGAAAAGAATTTTTTCCTGGTATCTAATCTAAGCCTGCTTTCTTTCAGTTTCTGGCTTCAGTTCTTTACTAATTCCTTATGGTAAGCCACAAGGTGCAACTGAAAACTCTTACTTGACTACAGATTATATAATAGAACACACAGAAGGGCCTCATCTAGAGCGAGAGAAAATTTCAAACTGCTTTGTCAAACACAGACATCAAAGAGAAGCTGAGGCAGTTTGATATCTATTTACCACTTTAAAATGAGTCAATCTTTTCTATAGTAATCTATCTATCTATCTATCTGTCTATCTATCTATCTATCTATACCATATGCATTATAGGAAAGACAAATATACGCAAATATATATATATATGAGAAACTGTTTACATGTTCTTAAAAAATTAAGAGTCAGCAACCCTACAATAATAAGCAGATCTAAACCTCAAACGTCTAAGTTTTTATTACCAAGAGTGAGAAATACTTTTTTAAGAAATGAAAGTCACAAAAGGGTGTGCCTGTCTCATTTTTCTTCCGCTCCAGTTATATACAATGCACAGCATGTGGCGGTTATCTGACAGTGAGATTCTTCAAGTTCTATACACCCCAGTGATGAGTTTGAAGGATGCAAACAGCATGGCCTCAATTCATACTTGTTTTACTAATGCCTCGTGTCTATTTTTACAGCCTATTTAAGAATTCCTTGCTTTACAATGGTGACATAGTTTTAATTTACAGCAGCCAGATTTTTAGGAACATTGCTACCAAGCAACCAGCATTTTGACCTCTGCACTTTCAGACACTCATAACCTCCTATAAAGTAAAAAAAAAAACAAAAAAACAAATGCAAACCAAAAATCTCCAAAAGAATGATCATCCACAGAAGGGAAAACTTAGCAATGTCTGTGTCTGTGCTTGTCTCCTAACACATCTAAAAGAGATTATGTCCTCTCTGGGTGCACCTACATTCTTGTTTTGGCTTTAATTAAAATGTATGGTTTGGAAGCAAATCTACTTGTCATTTTCACTTGCCAGATTTTGGGTCACATCCCAGACTGGAAGATTTTGAACTGGATATTTTCTACCTTGAAATTAATTTGCAAGATGTCTCCCAAGAGTGCACTCAGTGTTCTCTGACCATGAATGACATGCAGATCCCCAGCACCAAAATTAGAGTTAGTTCATAGTAAACTGTCAGAGTGTATATGGTGATAATATCAATTCCCAGCACCAACTAGTCTTCTCCTTTTGCAGTCTGCTACTTGCTAATGTAGTCACAGTCTCTGAAACTAGTTTCTAACTTTCCCTACAGCCTTCCTTGGGGGGCATCAGCTGTGTTACAGCTGGACAACAATGCCCTTGCTCCAACTGCAGGACCAGAGTGCAAAGCTGCTGGCATGTGGAAAGTGGCCCCTTCCCTCCACCTTCCCTCACATCCCTTTCCTGGTGAACCTGCCTTTCAAATCACAGAATCACAGACTATGCTGAGTTGGAAAGGATCCATCAGGATCACTGAGTCCAACTCCTGGCCCTGCACAGGACATGCCTAGGAGTAACACCTTGTGCCTGAGAGCATTGTCCAAATACTTCTTGAACTCAGACAGGCTTGGTGCTGTGACCACTTCCCTGGGGAGGCTTTTCCAGTGCCCAGTCACCCTCTGGGTGAAAAACTTTTCCCTGATAACTAACCCAAACCTCCCCTGACTCAGCTTCATGCCATAATATCATAGCCCTTAAATATGACTTAGTGGAAAAACAGGCCCTGGAGTTTCCATTCTTGGAGATATTCAAAAGCCATCTGGACACGGTCTTGGCAACTGGCTCTAGGTGTCCCTGCTTGGGCAGGGAGGATTGGACAAGATGACTTCCAGAAGTCCTGTCTAACCTCAACCATTCTGTGATCCTATGAGAACCATTCTTTTCCAACTATACCATAAAATCTGAAATGTATCGCTCACAGGACCAGAGGAACATGTCACCAAGCTCCCCATGGAAGAAGTTTGAGGGCTCCCAGGGCTGGCAGAGTAACTCACCATAACCACCACAGAGGGATGCTGCTAATCCTAAGAGAAACAATACAGCTGAAAACATTTGTCCTTGACTGGAACATCTCCCAAGTCAAAGTAATGCCATTTCCATAGAGACATGGTGCCAAGGGATCTCTCCAGCAGAAAATCAAGTATTGCAGCCACTGGCAGGAGCAGTGACTGCCTGCCTGGAGCCGGGCAGAAGCCAGGAGCAGCTCATGCTTCAGCTCCTGCCCTGCCCAGGAGGGGAAGCCACAAGAGATGGTTGTGTTGATCTTCCCTATTGCTAATGCTGCTGAGGGCATGGTGGGAAACAGCCCTGGAAAAGTATAGGCACAGCAGGGTACTGAGAGGAAAATGCAGATTAATTAGATCACAGACCATAAAAAAAGATCGGTGAGCTATTTACTCAGGGTCAGCATTTTTGAGAAAAGGAAAACAAAACAGTTTTGCTTATGGTTCAGAACACAATATAAAACATATTTGAGGTTTGCAGCTAAATATCTTCTAAATTCAAAATAGAATTTTTACTGAGGTCAAATAAATTTTTTTAGAGATGAAAACACAGGCTTAAACATTGTAGAAGACAATATAGTTTCAACTAGTTACAGTAACAAGTGCTGGGCTGGCAATATCCTCTTTCTGTCAGAATTGATCATAAAAAGTATTTCAGATGGCCCCTCTGCAGCTTTACAAAGCCTTTGACAGAGGCTGCCTTTTGTGAACTGCATAACCCACAGGGCAGCACAGCTGCCTTCCATATAAGTCACGGACTGAGACGTGGACATCACAAGAGAGAAAGCTCCAAATGGTTCAAAAGCAATATAGTGAAAATAAAGGCCCTTTAAATATATGGACAAGCAGTGGAGATGCTATCTAAGACATGTGTTAAAATTAAAAAAATGCAGAAATAGAGCACATATTCCCATGCACTTTCAGACGATGACTTTTACCATCAGCTATAAAGTTTTGGTTGAGTTTATTGGATGTAGCCAAGAACTTTCAGATGGATTTCTAAGTGTGTCATGATATAGCCAAGGCCTTCAGAGTGTTTTATTTACTAATTAAATGGATGCTGGTAGGCTGAGTGCCAGTCTGTGCCATTACACAATTACATTAAAAGATCTGGATGATGTAGAACTTTCATCACCCATTTGGGGTTTTAACAGGCTATTTCGCTTTCTTTACTAGTATTGGCTTATTATAGTAGGTGCTGTCATTAGCGTTCAGTCAGCCAGAGCTGAATTTGCAGCCAGTTCGACGCGAGCATGTGCTGTTGTGTATTAATTAGGAAGTGCTGAGTGTACTGTGTGACCCGTTTTCCTCAGCTCTGCAATTAGCAGCTTCACAAAAGCGTCTTCTGAGGACCCGAACACAAGTTAATCTTCTGGGGGGAAATGGCAGAAGAAACAATCAGCAAAGCATTTCAAATGGGATGTGAGATAATGCTGCCTAAATCTGAAAGGTCTCACGTCTATGCAGTGGTCACATTTTGCCTGCTTTTATGACATTGGCAAAGTACCATGTCTTTGTTTCTGGAATAAAAATTCCAGTGGAGTACATTGCCCTTCATGTTTGCATCTTTCTTTCTACATTTTGGAAGCCGCAAACTCTGACCCAGCATGTCTGGATGCCTTATTATAGCATGACATCACCCTCCTGCCTATAATTTGGAAGAGAAAACTTGTCATTCCCAGTCAGATACCCACTGCACACAACATTTCCTCCATCAATTGTTCAAAGACCTACCGAGAGCCAACTGTCTGAAGTTTCTCCAAAAGAAACTGTTTTCCCACTGTGTTTGTGCAGTATTCAAAATGCGTTTGCCACTCTGGTTAGCGTTGGAGACAAGCTGACTTCCAGGGATGTGCTTATTTCCCACCTCACTAAAGGACAGACTCAGCCAGTTTGCCATCCATTTTCCTCCTGCACTCAGTGTCTCCTGTGGCTTGTACCAACCCAGCAGACTGGAGACTGCAGGCTCAGGGACTCCAGCTACACTTAATCTGCTTAGAATTTAACCTACAAACAACTACATTTCTCCTAACAAGCCCTTTTATAAAATTGGCTTTTAAATTGCTTTTTTTTTTTCAATCAATGGTGAGGGGAGATGGTGAGGATCAGCTCAGGTAAGCATTACCATTTGGAGTCTGTCCAAATGAGATCAAACATTTTGAAGTTCTCCTCTTGTTGAAGTCTCTATCAGCTCTTGAAATTCCTGGCAGTTGCTTAATGCCTTCTGGCATGCTCTCCCCTCCAGCTGCAAGCACACAATATCCTTGGGGGTTTCATGGGAATTGCTTCTTTCTAGTACACTCCCAGCACTACTATCTTTTTTACCCAATGAGAAACATCATGTGATGAACTTCTCCCTCAGTTTCAACTGACATCATTAAACAATAATTGAACATAAAACCAATGCTTAAATCCAAAAGTTAAATAATCTAGCTCAAGATTTCTGTAACAGTTTGGTACAAATTAGGTTGGCTCCCAAATTTACAATGGCTGGCTCAATTCCTAGATTTTACAGATACCTGTTAGCAGTCATTAGCCACATCTTTGGATTTTACTTCTAATACAGTGGCATTATTCCAAAAAAATTTCTCCATCAGGTAACACAGATGGGCAATCACCACCTACCGACCTGATCAGTGTGAATACTGTGTGTGATAACAGCTAGAATGAGGATTCACTGTGTTTATCTGACATTATATTCTAGCTGACGTATCAATTCAGTTAATCTGACACTTGGCTAACATTTCCTGCACAGGAGTTGTTTACAGCTCAAATGGCAGAAAACCCCATCCAGACTCAAGTGGCAAGTGAATGTCATATAATCATAGAACATTTTGGGTTGGACTTTGAAAGGTCATGCAAGTCCAATCCCGTGCCAAGAGAAGGAGTCACCCAGACATGGTGAAGTAACACAATATTCCTCAAATTTATGCAGAAAACTCCCATTTCTCACTCTCTCCTGCTCTCTGAGGAGTAGCTTCAGTCAGTCCTCACGAGTCCAGCCATGAAAGTGGCATGAGCATGGGCAGAGCTAGAACCAGCACTCTGCTTCTCAGCAAATGCAGAATTAAACAGAGGACTTAAAAAGTCAACTGTTTTGGGATTACACAGAGAATGGAGCAGCCTTGGTGAATAGCTACACAATGAAACCTAGGTCCCCTATTCCTTGAGAGGACCTCGTTGATGTCTAATGATATACAGGAACACACAAACTGATTGCCCACCTGTGTAAAACTCTCCTTCAATCTCAAACTGCTTAATAGATGTTCAGTAAGACTCACTCCCCTCCCCTGACACTGGCTGGATGCCTCTTCTTTGGTAACTGCCAGCTGGGAATAGTGAGTCAGAGGTAGAATCATGGAATCACAGAATGTTAAGGATTTGGAATGGAGTTTAAAGATCACCTAATGCCATACCACCCCTGCCAGCATGGGCAGAATACCTCCCACAAAAGAATCCTGATTTTGAATTACGCCAGTCACTGTGTGATATTCCTTTCCCTAGAAAACCTTTAAACCTGAGCCATACAGAGGACAGAAACATAAATTATCAGCCTTGTTATTACTTCTAGAAATAGCTCCCAAGAAAAGCAACAAGAAAAAATCCTGACATTCCTTTCCTCCTTTCTACCCACTCTGGTAACGACCATCAACATTCTATTGAACTTAATGAGAACAATACACTTTATTAATTATGACGGTCAAAGTTGTGTTGTCAATAGTTACAGGAACTTTTCATGATATTCAGAAGTGTGCCTAAAAAGAGGGACTTTTGCAAATCAATCTGTTTAAGACCAAGACATTGATACTCTGTAGTCTCTTACATAGTCCAAAAAACCTGATAATGACCAAACAATAAATTATCTAGGTCAGAAGAAAAGCTGTGGCTGGGGAACAGGTCACCTACAAGCACTGTATCAATGTGTCTGGGCAGGAGATCATGTTGGGGCTGCCTGATAATCTGAGCCCCTTGCTGTGAGCAGCCTGAAGCTGATGCCACCAGCTCTTAAGCAAAGGTGCAGGATTAATGTCTGTTCTCTTGCATTTGCTATGATTGGTTTAGTTATAACACTCATTCCCCCTGACAAATGTTCATCAAGTCATTCAATGACTGTCTTCAAGGCAGTTTGCATTTCCCTAAACTGCAGCAGACATCCCCATAAAGGCAGCAAATAAGAAAGATATTGGATGCTCAAAGATATCTCTTTGAACCTGAGCAATGACTACTGCCACACATGGAGTTCTTCAACATGTTTTTTCCATATTTCCTCTTCTCTGGGTTCTCTTGTTACCCCTCTCTCCTTCATACATTTCCCTTTCCTTCTTGAGAAATACCCTATTAGTTTAACTTTTGGATATTTGGGTCACCCATAGTTATTGTAGACCAGGAATTTTTGATGTTTTGATGTATGCTGTAAAGATGCTTTAAAAGAATAAAGCTGAAGTCAGTCTACTAAACCTTCTGTTCAGCTCACCACTACCACAGTAGTGCTCCCACTAATAAACTGAATAATAGTTCTCCTAATCCATTGAAGAACTGTTCCACAGAAACTCAAAAAAGAATCTAAATGTAGCATTTTAAATTCATGCACAGATAGTTTTTATATATATATATATATCCTGAAAATTGTTGGATTTACCAACCAGTAACCAGCCTAGCTATCAACAAATCTGAAAACTGCATTCCCCGCTTTGGGCAGCAAGGGTTCTAAAAGGAGGCCATTTCCCAGGATGAAAAAAATCTTTCTAGTAGTTAGACTTAAATTTTTTGAAGCAATGTACCCGAATACAAAAATACGCTTGAATTCCCCACTGGTATCTCAACTCAAGCTACCAGAAATAAGATCATCAGTGTAGTAAAGCAAGCACATGCGCTGGCTGAAGGGCACATTTCCAAGGACGTTAGCAGCTGATATTCAAATGGAATGGTCTTTAGTCCCATGGCAACCACAATTTTTCTCTTTTGAAGCAAGGAAGTTATAATCCTGAATGTTCTGCTTATGAAAAGATTCTTCTGAACTCATCCAAGGACCACCAAGCCAACAGAAAGATTCTTCCACTGGGTTACTGGTTTTAATATGTCTAGGGTTTTTCTAATATGCATAGATTTGTTTATGAAAGATGGGACTCACAGCTTTGTGGGCATCATTTCCAGTCTGCAACCTATAAGAAACAACAAATTAAAAGGAAGCCTCTTCATCAGCCACCGTTCTCTTATTTTAAACAAAAATTTGCCTGTGCATTTGCCCGATTAAAATACTATTTATCTGTGGATGGAGATGCCCCATTTTGCAGAATAACTTGTTTCAGTGACAACATCTGACAATGACCAAAAATTAAATGTTCCAGGATGAAGACATTTACCTCAATGATCTTCTGTTTTAAATGACAAAAAATATTTTGTGTCACCACTCTTGTCCTTTCTCTCTCATCCGGCTGCTAATTTGGGCTTCCCAGCAGGCCTTCAACGGAGAAAGCAAAAACCAGGAGGAGGTTCCTCAGCCACTGGATGTTGCTAAGTGCTCTGCCGAAGTCACTGAAGCTGTGACAATTTACACCAGCTAAAGATCTGCCTGCAGGGCTCAAAATGCAGTCAGCTGTTGTCCCTCCTTTCGCTTCACCATGCAAACAAAATTTTATTTCACTTGTACAGTAACTCACTCGATACTGTTGGGAAGAGGAGAAAACAGAAAGGGAGTTCCCGAGATTAAATCTTTGCTATCTGATGCTCTGAGGCTTGGATAGAAACCCACAAAACTGTGAGCAATCAGAATGCACCACATGGAAATGATGATGGAAAACCCCAGTGAATAAACATGCCAGCAACAGCAAAGCCTGTCTCTAAAGAACATATTATTGTAGGTTTAGGGGTTTTTTTCTTTTAATAAGAATTTGGTTGTTGTTTTCTCTTAATAAACATTTTCTTAGTTTCCTGTATTTGGTTTTTTCTCTTCTCTCCATAAATTTTGCCCCTCCCCCAATAAGCCACATATGTTCAAAGACGAGATGGAATGTTAGCAACCAGGCCAAATACAACTGAAGAAGCATGCAGGTGGCACAGAACAGGCTGTGGGATGGATGGGATGAGTGCCTCACTTCTTAATTTGTGGATTACCTGGTTAGCACTGAAATGGAGCTGATGTGCTGTACCAAAAGTTCCTTTCACATCAGGACAGGTTATGAAGTCTCCAACCAGCACAGCAAACTGCAGTGCACTCAGTTATCTGTGGGCAGAGCAGCTGAGCTGCCTGTGCTGCTCCAGCGTGGATCCCACGGGAATTACGCGGCAGAGACAGCCCTGTGCAAACAAGCTCTCTCTCTCTGCAGGGTAGTGCCAACCCAAACCAGCTGCTGTCTTGTCAGCAGTGGGACCCAGGGCAATTCCCAAACCCCTGGAAACATTCTCACTGCATCCTGGGGTGAAATAATGGCAAGCTCTACCTGACAAGGCAGGAAGGCAGGAAGGAAGGAAACCCAGGTGTACATGGGCGACACTTCGCAATCTAACATCCTTCCTACTCTGGGTCATCAGAGACCAGGACCTCTGGGTGTACCAGCAAAGGAATCCTTCCCATGCGGCAANTCGCAATCTAACATCCTTCCTACTTCACAAAGGAATCCTTCCCACGTGGCAGACATGAGGAGTCCTTGTCCCTATACAGAGTTTAGGCACCATAAAGCTGAGTGAGCAGAAACTATTTATTTCACCTGCCTTAAAGTTTGGCCTAGGTTCTTTCCATAGTCAAAAGAAAAACTCCCCAGCAGAGTTCATCTCCCCTATTTCAGGATGGGCTTGCTTACTCTTCAGAGGTACTTCTCTGGTCTTTCTCCACTGTCTCTAGAGGACATCTTACATACATTTAGACAGCTAAGAAAAATGAAATTATTTCCACCCAGGTGTCAAAACTGGCTCCTTTTGTTCCTGAAATTTGACTAATAAGATTAATCAGAACGAACTGACTGATGATAATATTGGAAAAAAAGGAATTAATAGGAGTGAAGACAAGATAAAGGAATCCAAGTTCTCTCTGATGTAAAGGAATGAAATTTATGGTTGCTATCTGTACTGTCATTAGCAGAACATTATATTTCTGTAAAGAAAGCTTTGTATTCCAGTTCATGAGGTACAGAAAATGTGTCGATTGTGCCCAAAATGCCAGCCTAGTAATTTCCAGTCTGGTAGTTCTGACAGTCTTAATGAACGGGCTCAGCAAAAAACAAGGACTGGAATGCAGAGATAGCTCTATTAGGTGGACTGACAGGCTCTTTGAGAAGGGCTGCATAGGACCTGCCCTAAATATTCTCAGCCATTATGTATTAGCACTTCTCACTTTCTTAAGCATGAAATTGACTTACATATTCTAAAGAAGAAAAAAGGGGGGGCTTGGAGGGCAAAGAAGAAATTGCCATTTTTAGTGTACAAGCATATTTACATAATCAGGGCAAAAACCTGCATTTTAAAAATGCCCTAAATACATATTTACATGAGAGAATGCAATGATTCCAAAGAGGCTGATAAAATGCATTTTAAGTATAGCTAACTACATATTTACACAACCAAGACAATAATCCCCATTAAGGATTTATATTTTTTTCACATTGCCACATTAGAAAACTGAACAGTTATTAATCCATACAACTCCACATTAACTCCTAGATACTGCATGTCCTCAGGGCATTGCAGTACCAGCAAGCGTACACTGAAGCCTAGAAAATTCCTCATGAGGAAAGGAGAGGTTCCCTCTCTCTCTGGGTTTTGCTCAATTATCAGTCGTCTTCCAAGAGATCTCCCAGAACTGCAGTGTCTCTGCTGCAAGCAGAATCCTGCTCGAGTCACTGCTGAGCTGCTCCAAGGATGGGAATAAACACTTTCTATAAGTCATTATTCAGAACAATATTTCTGAATGAATTGTGCCTACAGAGGCACACATCTGCTCGGCATGGTCATTTCAGAGCGCAAATGCACTTGAGGCAGGGAATTCCCTTTTTCCTTAGGGCAGGAAAAGCTGGTCTCCTCAGAGGCTGCAGCAAACAGCGTGCAGGAATGCAGCGCTTTGGGTGTGACAAGGCAGGAGGATACATGGGCAGAACAAGAAAGGATCTCTGCTATCACACCAAACACCTTCCCTAAACAATTTTATGTAGTGAATAGATTACTAACACAAACATGGAGCTCGTGTTCCCTCCTCCATGCCCTGTGAATTCTTCCCATCAGAAAATCCCATCTCATTAATAGGTTGAACAGCATTTTTATATATTTTCCCCCTTCCTTACTTCTAGATTCAATTTCAGTGACAACGAGTTTCAGGAAATAAGAGATACTTGATTTTGTTTTCTGGTAATTCACCATCTATGATCAATACAATTTCAGTGTATCTGTGGGCACAACTTTTTTTTTTTTTTTTTAAAATAGACTAAAAATAATGAATTATGAAACACTTTAAAAATTAATGCATGCTCCACTTTAAGCAGCTGTCAAAGTCATCTGCTCCTCCTCCCCAAAGGAAAACTTATCTTCCCCCAATATCAAAACCCTAAAGACAGTCAAATACAGAGCTTTTACTGGTGCAGAAAGACAAACATCCATCCTCAAAAGTACTAGCTGTCTTTGATATCTTTTCTGCATTACCTCACTTGCCCACCACTCCCAGCCCTGTCCCACCAACAGAAAACCTGAACAAAACAGCCAGCACTGCACCTGCCATCTGGTACATGTGCTCCCTCCTGCACCTCACCTGCTCTCAAAAGGGAAAGCTGTGTAATGCAGTGAGGTGGTTTAGCAGGGTTTTGTTTTGGGGGATTATTCACGTTTTCGGATTTTCGGTCTCTACACAAAGCAGACCTCCCGGGTTAGATTAGGTTACACCTGAGTAGAGCTGGGATGGGCAGGTGGAGGATTCACTGGTATGTGGGAACCAGCCCAGACAACTGGTTGTGACACTGTTCTTGGGAACAGTCAACAGCCTTGTCACGTACGTGATGATTTTACAGCACCTTTGCTTGCAGCTTGAACTTCCTTAAGCATTTATTTTGCATTAGCTGACTTTTACTGCTTGTTGTTCTCAGATTATGTGCTCTCACCTTACTGATGAACTTCTAGAAAAAAGTTTCCTTCTCTGACATGTATCCATCTTGTTCTAATTCCCTTTATACTTCTTCCCATGTTCTGCTAATGTATGAGGTCTGGCTCAGCATGGACCATCTCCACTGATACGAGCCTTAATCAGCTGGGAATCCAGTAGCAAAGAAAGCCCAGACATGGGAGAAGTGATCATTTCAGGAGTATTTCAGCAGCTGCAGCCACTGACAGGGTAGAGGAGGATGCCAGAGACACAACACAAATTCACAGGCCCTACCTGAAAGCGGTACCACACAATAATAAATAGCGTCACAGGCCACTGGACCGTGAAAAAAGAGAACACTGATGAAAGATTTTAAAGGATTTTACCTATTTCTCAAAAGAAGTATGGAAAAAACAAGGAGTCTGACTCTCAGCTCTCAGTCTGACATCTATGCTGCCTGTAAGGCATTTTCATTAACACTTGTGGTAATTTCTCACTCAAACTAAGCAAGCAATGTCATTGACACACAAAAACACGTGCATGCACACACACCACCTGAAGAAAGCTCCAAGCTGTGGCAATCCCTGACCTTTGTCTGCAGACATGAAAACTGCTGCACAGCCCTCTTCCATGTATTTCTCCCTGCCTCATACCCGCTGGCCTGAGCACAACCAATGCACAGACATCAGAACAGAGACAACACAGAAAATAACGAGCCTCAGAAGGGTCATCAAGGCAAGAGATTGATCAAGGAGAAAGTTTGGCAGCCAACACAAGTGGGCTGAGAAAGCTGTTGTGCTTTCAATAGCATAAGTTCCTTGGGCCATAAAGCTGACAGTTGGGCTGCACACTTGCATTCCAACCCGACACATTTATTGGAGAAGTAGAAAGCTAATGTTGGCCTATTAACAATTGCTGTCTGCTGTAAATCACTGCAGGACCTCCCTTGAAGCATATTGCCTTCCATTTATCTCACTGGCATCAAGGAACCCTTTGCCCTCTTCAACTCATTCCTTGGCTATTAAATCAAAATATTGCCTTTCGGGGAGAGGACTGGTTCACAAAAGCTAGAGCAGTAAACAGACTATTCCAATATGAGGTGCAAAACATCACTGGGGGATATACATGATTTGATCCAAACTTGCAGTAATTTTGTTGCAAAGATTTGACTTAATTTTATTTCCTTCTCTGGAATAAAATCAGTTCTCCTAAGCATGGTCAGTGTTCTGGGAGAGAAGCTGCTACAGAAAGCAGAATCTCTTCAGGATATGATACATAAACAGATTTGCTACTCTTTGAAATGAATGGAGATTAAGAGTTTAGTATTAGTTTCCTATGAATTTCTTGGATACAATTTTTCCAACAGAGTTAATATAGGACTGGAATGACAGAATTTAATGCTTTAATTATAATTTTTGTAAATCTGGCTTATGCTGAAAAATTGCAAGACTGAGCTTTCTTTTATTAACCAAAAAAGCATCATTTTTAATTCCTTTACTGTTCAGGAGAAGACCAACTGATAAATAATCATTATGGGAAATAGGAAGTGTGGAGCTGAGATATTTCTATGAACTTTCTCATCATCTGGACTCAAAGGACTTGGTCAGATATATTCCCTGATAAACTCACTCCTTCTGTGGTCAGTGTTCTTTCCTGCTGACAAGGAGCAAACACGCCCTGCTTAGCCACACAGTAGGAAAGAGCAATAAGCAAAACAAGCAGCAGTGAAGTTTATGACGGAGAATACTGTGCTCCCAATTCATACCCCAGAGGTGGCTGCATGGCAGAGCTTCCACCACTGCCCACTCCATCAGGTTTGTGTGTGAAAGGACGTGAGGTCCCGGCACTGCCGAGCAGGTGAGAATCCTGTTCTGCAAACACCATGGGGGTGTGAGCTATTACACCCTCATCCACGTGAGAGAGGACAAAGCCCTACAGCTCCCACGAGAATGAGAAGATGACAAGAGCCGTGGTGCACGTGTGCGGTCTGAGGGCCCGGAGTCAGGCGTGCGCTCAAGCATCTGTGCCGAAGTCCTGGGGCAGGACAGAGAGAGGTGGAGCAGCCACACAAGAGCAGCATGTGTTGGTGCCAGGGAGGGGATTGGGTACCCACAGATGTCGTCTTGATTTACTCAAAGGCTTCAAATCTAAACCAGATATTTCTATATTCTGTTATTAATGTTAACCGCAAAACTATAAAGGTTCTGAGCAGCCCGTAAAGATAGCAGTGTGAAATCCAGGAGGGCCAAGCCACTAAAGAAATGTCAAGCTGCAGAAAAAGTTAATAAATTCTGGAGGAATGTTTCAGGCTTACTGTGTTTCCAAGGGACCCAGAGATCTCTCCGTGCATAGCTCATGGGTCTGGCCAAAGGGGGCTTGGACAGACTTCAAGGGAAACCTGCAGCTATCTCTGTCTCTGCTGCCAGAAGTTTAATGGTGCCGAACAGCAAAGCACTGCTGTCGATTGACAGAGGGGTGGAAAAACAGATCAGATGCATGCCTGCCTCCTGGAAAAGGCCCTGCAGTCCAGGAGAGCCTCCCATCATTTTGATAAAGCAATCCTTTTGAAAAACACTTTCAAATCTCTTTTATCCAAAGTGGACAGGCA
This sequence comes from Vireo altiloquus, assembly GCA_013396875.1. Classification (NCBI taxonomy): domain Eukaryota; kingdom Metazoa; phylum Chordata; class Aves; order Passeriformes; family Vireonidae; genus Vireo; species Vireo altiloquus. The sequence goes on along the minus strand of VZRF01002702.1, from coordinate 501,893 downwards.
ATGACCTGGGCTCCCTGAGCCTGTCATGCCATGGTGCTACAGAGTTTCTTGTAAAATCCAGACCTTCTCACAGAACCAATTCAAAAGAAAACAAAAGAAGAATGCTGTTTCTACACCTTGAAGTGATTTAGGAAACAGAGAACTTAAAAGGAGCAAGTTGATATAGTTGTGTTCTGCTGTGTCAGCAATATTGGCCTTATGAAGTACACTTTTATTTCAATGGACCAAGTAAGTCTGAAATCTAATGTGATGGTTGCCTGTGCCATCATTGATCATGTGGGGCCCTGCTTGCCTCATACTTTTCCCAAGGCAGCAGTTTCCAACTTTTCATTGTACTGACAGGGAGGTACCTGGGGAAAGGGAAGAAGAAATGAAGAGACTTGGTCACAGCTGGGCAGTGACAGGGCAGACCTGTATCTCCCTGCTCACACCCTGGGTCCTGGTTAATCTTTTTATGGACACACTTTGATGCTGTGCACAGTAAGCCTTGTTTTTTAAGACTGTGCCATTTTGCATGTGCCAGTGGATATGTATGTCTGAAAAATGAATTATAAAATTTAGGAGCACATGGACACAGCACAGAACTTCAGAAACAACATTAAGAAAAAAAGAAAAAAAATCAAACACTTAATCTTAGCAAATGAAAACCAAAATGTAAGAAGGAGCCTGTGCTTTTGATATATCAAAAAGAGGAAAAGGCAATGATTAAAAAAGAGAAAGTTATAAATAATTTTCTTTTTATTCATGCAATACAGCTGGATAAAAAGTACTTTTAAAAAGGTCTTTTAAATTCCTTACAATGTGCACAGCTAAAAGCTTTATTTTTACCTTTCTGGTTTTAGATAAAAGTTGTTTTGATGATCAGAACAATTATGCTTATAATTGGGGAATATATAATGGGGAATAAAAGGAATTGGTTACTTATAGATGCACAAACTGGTGATGCCAAAGGTACAGTTACAATCTGCTACTTAGATTGGTTTCATCTGTACATTTTATTTGCTTATAAAATGTATATATTTTTCTTTTATTGGAAGCTTTCCATTGTCCTATCCAGTTAATACTTTTACAAGCAAAAAAGCTTTCAGCTTGGAGGGAAAAAAAAAGAAAAAAATAAGTACTACAGAAAATATATGAGACTACAATTTACAGCTAAAAAAACCTCAGAAAAACTAATATAAAACTTTAAACAGTGACTTTATTCTTGCTACCAATGGGAAATGCTGTTGCATGCAATGATTTGTGCTGTGTTCATCTCATGCTCTGTGCTGTATTGAAAACCCACTGATATCAGTTGTTGCCAGAAACAGGGAAGCAGACCACGTGCACTACTCACTGTCACAGTTCTTATATCCCTAGAAGATTTTATTCCACTGGTATGATAATGGAATGTTCTTACACACTGCCTATCCAGAAGGACTGCATTTTAATTACCCTTTAGATGTCTGACTGGAAGTTGGCTGTCTCAGTAGTTTTGCTTTCTTTCTTAATATTGCCTTATTGCTTAAGGCTGTACAGATCCCTTTGTGATAACTGCGAGCAACCAAAGAATGGAAACATCTCTTGGAAAAGTAAAAACAAATCAAGATTTGGGTTCAGGATGGCTTAGCAGAGTGAATTCTTATTCATAATCTTCACGTTCTTGCTGAGGCTTTGCTTTATTGAATTCCCGACATTTTTCTGTTGCTCTTTGATTAGTAAAACTCACTCTAGGTTTCTAGGGCACTGTCAAAGCACATATTCTTTCAGTATCCCTGCTCAGCGGTGTTACAGCATGTGGAGAAGAAATGATGAATGAGTACAGTAGAAGAAAGAAGGGGCAGGACAGAGAAACCAAGTCTTCCCTGGCATCTAAAGGGAAGTGACCTCTCACAATGAGATTGTCAAAGAACTGATCACACAGGTTTATTCTGATTTCTGTGTCAAACTAGGGTCTCAATTGCTCCTCAAGTAGCAAGAATGTAGCAGAAAAAATGAGAAAGTAGTGAGGTAGGACCACCTGCCCTGGAGTCACCTTTGACTTGACTTTAACACAGCGTGAGCTACAAGAGCACTTTCTCTTTTCACATCAAATTAGTTCCCAAAAAGAAAATATGACTATCCAATAGTCATTAGGTCTAAATAATAGAATAGCATATTCTAAATACGTCTAAATAATAGGTCTATTAGGTCTAAATAATTCATAGACTTGAGCAATACACAGACCTTGTAGGACTGTGAGGAGAACAGCAAGTGGTGTGCAGCAACCAGGATCAGAGTTTGATGCGGTAATCATAGGGGCATGTGAAAGATCTAAACTCCTTCACTTGGTGAGATTATAACCTTCATTTTGCAAGAAATATATTCCTAGTCACCACTGTTATAAAGAAAATACTCACAAATAATCTAAATAACAGGGGTCTGCCTCCATCTGTAGGAAGCCTGCAAGAAACTGTTTCATCAGGTGTAGGCAGTTCCAGTTCATCTTAACCTCAACCATACCTAAAGTGTGGGGTCAGGAAAGGAGCTGGGCACAAGGGTTCCATGTGAGGTACAGGGAGAGTTCCCAGTGCTTTAATTAATCCATGACTTGTGATAGCAGTTTAGGTGTGGCTTCTCCAGCTCAGCCTACAGCGTTCAGACATGAATACAAGGGGGCAGTGTGTACTACCACAGCCATTCCTGTAAAACCAAAAATCAGAACGCTTTAGTTTCTGTGCTGTCCATTTGCAATTTGTACTAACACTATATTACTTCAAAATTAACTTGAAAATGAACAGCCCAGGTAATGCTTACTTTGGTACATTACAGTTTATTAGAGAAGACAGAGGAAACAACAGTGTGCTGTGCACAAATGGAGGTCCCACGGGAACCCAAAACAGGATCCCACAGTGTCTTTTAAAGTAAATTGTTAAATTAGGACTATACAAGTCGCTGTAAAGCTGTCAGACGATACTGTTCCCAGTTTTCAACATTCTCTCTATCTTTTACACACAAGTACGTACACAAATACTCCCACAGACTCAACAGAGCTCCTGAATACACCTCTGCCAATTCCTTGCCTGCATATGTATGACTTCCACTAAAACTGGCATGAGTTCAGTGAGAAAAAGAATGTGTTTCTCTCTGTGCCATAATGCATGAGGCAGTGCTTTCTACCATTGCCATTTGTTGTTTATAAAAAATTCAGTTTATGTGAAACAATTAGAAATATTGAAAAATGAGAGGGGAGAAAACATCAGGAACAAATATATTTGTCCATGACCTTTTGGAAAAGCACCATATAGAATAAAGAACACCACCACTCTCCATATTTGAACTCAAATTAATCTATCAGTCATCTAAAATAACAGGCTATAATTAGTTAATAATATGAGGAATTAAATTATCGTAAGCTTACACTGAAAAATTATTTAAACACAACCACAAAATACAGAAGGGTAGGAAAAGGCTGAAGTATAGGCAAGCCAGGCTTCTTGGACAAAATTCCCTCCCCATTCAGCAGCCTCCAACCAACTCCAAGGCCCTGATTTCTCTCCTGGACTCTCTACCAGATTTTCCTCTCAACTCACTGTTCAAGATCAGAAAAATTTTCAACACCTCCATTTCTGCCAAAAAGGGAAACCAATCACCAAATTCAGGGTGCTGTTCAATCTGCTATGTCCTTGGTTCAGCACAAGGCACTGTGGCTATTTTTTAAAGCAGGACTCATCCAAGGTATTTTTTTAGCCTCCTGGAAGTATGAAAAATGCCTTTTAATATATTTGGTTGGAGGAAAGCTTGTCTTGCTGATGAGATGCTTCATATAAATACCTGTGACCTGAGCTGAGTCCCTTTGTCCCCCATCCTACGAGGATCAGAATTAACCACTAAGGCAAATGCGCTTTTCCAGCAGTCTTGAGAGATAATGTAATTTCATACTCTTGGAAAAAAAATCAAGTGATTATGGCATTCATCACCACAAGACACTATTACATGAAACTCTGCCTTGATGTGAAAACATAAAATAATTTTTAAACCATTGTCATCTTCCCCCTCAAGGCAAAGTCCATATGGATAAAATAATGCTCTATTACTGTGGGAAGCAGAATGACAATAGAGATGTAGATGGGGAAAATGACATCTGTACCCTGAAGCATTTCTTGCCAAAACTTGGTCTTGTTCCCCACTCATGGAGGTGAACTCCATCAGGAGGAGGCAGCAGGCAGTGGGGCAAAACAGAGTAAAGGATCCATGCCAGGCGCAGCAGCAGCAGGCAGGAACTCAGACAATACACAGGAAAAACAAACCCAGCACACTCTAGACAATCACTGCTTTTTGTTCTTATAACCATTTCCTGAGGAGGTGAGATAATCTAGTATTTCTCATCTTTGAAGAAGATTTCAGGCTGATGGGCAGTTAAGTGAAACTGTTGGAAATGGCATGGAGCCCAAACTAAGAGCATGAGGAGGTGTCACTTGAAGAGGTCAGCTCTGGATTTGTGCAGCCCAGCTGTCAAAGCACAAGATAAGGAAAATTAAGAACACATTTTCTCTGACCACAGAGACCTTGTGGGTTTCATTTCCCAATATCACTCCAGAAACAATTCTTCCTCCTCACTCAGGTTTCCACAAACGTCCCCTCAAGCAGAGCAGTGGGAGGACTTGATGAGTTGTGGCCAAAGTGATGGGGGTGACTGGGGCAGGGTGTGTTCAGAGCCTTGCTGTTACACACCAAATCCCATCAAAATACACTGGCCCATGGCAGAGGGGACCCTCAGTCTCTAAGAGAAATGACAGCCACTGACATCTACTGCCACCCTCCACATTTGAAGACACATTCAGCAACTGACTGAAGACCCAGTTTTGTGAGCTGGGGTTATATATTCAAATTCACCTGACCTGATGCTGGACATCTGCCTCCTGGGCTGAGCTGAGAAACACGCTCACATGGGTGCTCCCCTTCCTTCAGAAAGCAGCTGATGTCTTAAGCCAAGGGTGACTGCACTGCTCATTTGGGACCTTGTGTGAGGTGTGAAGAATAGAATTTTGCAGTATTCCGAGCTTCAAAACATACTGCTAGACAAAGAGACATGACATGTCTCTTTGTCTAGCAGTATGTTTTGAAGCTCGGAATACTGCAAAATCCTGGAAGGGGAAATTGCAACTCTGCACCCACCTAACATGAATGTCCAGGGTGCAAAAAGGCTACAATAAATCTCTGAATTTTTTGTCCCTTGACTTGATCTTCTTGGCTGTGGTCTACATTTCTTAGAAAATTCCTCCATCTCTCTGCTGGCAGATCAATTCTACACTTATCACACATGTGCTGCTTTAGCAGATGAGTAACTTAATTTTCCCCCCAAACCAGTAAAATGCTGTACAATGAACATTTCTGATTTTTCTAAGAAGTAAAATGTCTTTTATTCAACCTGTTTAATAGGTTAAATGGTCATTTTGTATTAAAGAATTATGAAGTATGCTTTTCTTCCCAATATCTCTCCCTCTTTTTTAATCTGATGTTTTAACAGTTTCAAGATCAGGGAAGTAGTTATTTTTGGCATAATATTTAGAAAGATAATCTTGCAACAGTACTCTCTACCAAGTAAGTGCTCAAATGAACAGAGCTTATAAATGATTAATATAACACCAGTAAGATAACCCTGACAAGTACATCTGGTGTTTGTTAACTGAAGATTATTTCTTTTAAAGTTTTAATTGGGCCATGTTAATTGGACGCTTTTGTTCAGCAGACATTTTTCCTATCACAAAGTTAAGCCAGGTTTTGTTCAGTAAAACTGTAAACATGCAATTAATCACAGTAAAACATGGACCTCTCCTTATGCTTGGAACACACGGACCCTGAAAGTAATTTTCACAGGATTTTGCTCCCTAAAATGAAGTGAACTCATATGGCTGAGGTCTTGCATAATGTTCTGAACACTGACTGATGTCTCTGTAATTACCATGAGCCTGCACAGCACTGGCAAACCTGTTAAGAACCCTTCACGGTACAAATACCCTGGGTACTCCAGCAGGAGTGTTTCCATGAGAAATGGCTGACAAGAACAGGATGTTGATAGCCCTAGGCTTCCCATGCCCTCGGAACAGAATAAACCTGTGTAAAGGAAGGCAACAGCTCTGCTTCTGTGCAAAGGGCCACTCTGAAATGGCTCTGCCAGTGTTTGTGAGGAGTCTCTTGCAGCACTCTGACCAAAGCCAGTAAGATGTTAACACAAAGAGGGCAAGACAAAATGCACTACCACATCCCCTAGATTATTTATAGTAAGATTGGAAAACACCTTTGAAAAAATATTGCCACAAAGGCTTCACAAGCCCTTGCTGCTTGGCAGCTGGGTTGGTTAATGGCATAGGGACTGCAGGAAGGGACTGGGTAAGTGCCATTCCCATCCACCTTGGAAATGATGGTGAAATATGAGAGCTTCCGATCTACTATTATACATTTTTAGGGTTTGAACTTCACTTTTTAGCTTATTCCTTCCTTCCTTCCTTCCTTCCTTCCCCTTTCCAAAATTAGGTAAAACTGTTGTATAAAAGACACATCCATAGGCCATCACTGTAGAACCCCTCACCAATCCTTACTTGTGGAGGCTTTCTGGAGCTTGGTACAAGTTTCTTCCACATAGAGAACACACAGTGATGTGAAAGAAGATGAGAAAATCACAAAATCCATCTTATTTATGGGAATAACTTCAACTTGTGGTTTAGAATAGGAAGAGGTTTTAATGTATAGCTATGATGGAGAACTACATAAAATATGCACCTGCGGTACTGAGGTACAGACACACTCAGCACAGACCAGAGCACTGTCATTTTATGGTTGACTGAAATTATGACTGTACACAAGCACCTATGCATTGTGTAGCCATGATGTTGCTTTTATATGAGAGTCTACACAGCTATATGAAGAATAGCTATATAATGTCTGTTCTCATTACTTGGTAGCTGTAAAGTTCATTTGCACTGAATTAATTAAGTTGTTCCTGTTACAGATTCATGCCAGCTGGAGTTATGATTGATTAAAAGTAGTTCCAGACATGAGCTCCTTGAACATGTGTCAGAGGTCTGCAGCTGAGAGCCCATGTAAATTAGAATAATACAATTTGCCTTTCATTAGCCATCAGGTCTTGGTTTGAAATGCCCCCGAGGGAACTACAACCTACTCTGTGATCTGTAGAAAACACACTTTACCCCCATAGGCCCAGTCCAGGGCAGTGTTCAGCACAAGTCTGGTTTTAAGTTAGTGGATACACTGACTTGTCTCAGCACTTAAAACTGTGCTCCTGCACATACTAGCTGAACTCAGAACTAATAGTGGATCAGCATGAGAAACCAAATGCATGCTCCATGAACACCTTCAGATAGCCCAAGGCTTTTTCAAAATTTTAACGTGGGCAAAAAGACAAATGACAGACATTTTCAGGGGACTAAAATCCAGAATAACTCCATTCATGATGCACAACTTCTCTGCCAGATTTCCAGAAACAGCCAAGCTAACTGCTTGAACACTAAGGACCCTGGAGAATCACAGCTCTGGCAGCACCACCATGGAAACCACCTCAGGACCAGGGACACAAGACTTCCAGACCATGAAGTGGATGGGGGACTCAAACCAAGAAGGAAGCTCCAGAGCCTTTGGAGACCTGGTTGAAGGGCTAGGTCTGACAGCAAGTCTCCTTCCATAGTGACAATGAAGATTGGCAGAGGAGCCAGCTGTCTTGGGAGTCTGGAAATTATAAAGTCCATTTCCTTAGGGTAGACTATTCAGTAGGGATTTTCTTGAGCTGAGGTCCCCAAAAGCCCCTTCAGTCTTCACTTTGATGCCATCTTTCAGGCAGTTTTCTAAGTCCCTGGGGAGGTAAGCTGGCAGTGAGCCTGTGAGGTTTCTGAGGAAACCTGGCTAGCAGGAAGGTTTTGAAACCTGCCTGACAGTCAAGGTCATGTTGGAGCTTGGGGTGATTGACAGAAAATCAGCTGAAAGGAGCATGTTTCCATATGATGTTTTACATCTGAAAAAATCAGCATATTCTAAGATAAAATCACTCTTTTGGAAAATTCCTCTAACCTCTGCTTAAAGGCTATCATCTGCCACAGTCTCGCTTAGAGCCTTACAGAATTGGATCACCGTTTGCTTGCTGCAGAAAGTCCTAACTGGAGTAATTTCTACAGCAGATTGTTTCTCCCAGCAAGCTTGATTTGGCCACGGAAAATGATAGAGTATTTAGCTCCACCATAGTGGAGTCACGCTATGTCAGATCAGAAATATGATAAAAGGAAAATATTCCCATAACACAAAATACTCTCTTGAAAACAAAATCTGTGGGATATGTGGATTACACGTGGTATCCAACAGCTATCAAATAACTGAGTGGCAGCAGACCTGAGACTCTGTTTCACTTACCTAGACTTTCCTTTTTATCCATGAAGTTTTTCATTAAGAGCTCACCCTACCAGGTTGTAGCAGTCAAAAAACACCATTAGAAAGGAATCTGCCATCCAAATTTTAATACGGTTTGAGCCACTTCAAAGCTGTTCGTTTCTAACAGTTTTAATCCTTTTCAGCCACTAGCTGTCTCCCCACCAAAGTCAAGTCAATTAGTTAAGAAGTCATTAGAAAAGCCCTCAGATATGAAATCCATGCCTTGAAGTCCAGGTCTTTTGCGACCTCTCTCAAGAAACAGGGCTGCTAATTTGGCATGGTTTCAGCCCCTTGGTCTACCTGAAACACAAATATAAAATCAGCCTGACTCATCTGCTTTGTCTGATTGCATCCCCAGCCACTGGAAGAGGCTTTTTCCCAGAAAGCAGATGAGCAAGTACCAGCAGAGCAGCAGCCACAGCTTTCGTGCTGGCGACTGGATAATGAACCCGGCACTTCAGCAGACCTGCTGCAACAAAGCTGTGCCAAATTTTTAATGTCTCCAATGGTGCCGTTGTGCCCCAGCCTTGCGCAAAAGCCCTGGTGATCAGTGGCAAGTTCAGTCCTAGTCAATCCTCCATGCCATGAGTCAGCCCCCACCCTAGGGCCAAACGATGTGTGCTGGTTCATGACTGCTCTCAATGTGGGGTCCAGAGACTTCTCCGCCAAGAGAAATATTTGGCGTGTTTCTGACTGGAGCTCTGAATGCAAACACTCATACCTACAGCGTGGGTGAAGAGCAGAGCCATGCCCAAGGGCAAAGCAGGGAGTGAACCAACCTGACAGCACAGAAACACCCAGTGAAATTTATTTTCATTTTTGGCCCATCTTCTCCAGGGAGCTTATCTTTTGTTGCCATACGAGCTCTAACTCATGCCAGGACTCAAATTTTTCACACTTCTATGCTCGCTCAGAGTCAGGCATCCTGATGGCAGCAATGCCTGTCCTGGGGGTGTCACCGTGTGCGCCATGCTCCCCAGATATTCCATGGCCATGATGTGCCAGCCCCAGCTGCACCAAGAACAGCTGGCACCCCCACCACTGCCACACTCATGCTGCCAAACAGACCAGGAGCCCTCTCTCTGCAGAGCTGAAGCATGGCATTTGCTCCTGGTGGATCCCATCCTCTCACTGAGCCACACCTCAGCAAACAGCACGGGGGGCTGCAAAATAAATCCTGTCTACAACATGCAGCCCTACATGATGCAGAGATGGTGCATTGGAAACTGTCTACCAGGTCCTTTTACTAAGCCAGTTTACATCCTAAGGCAGGCTGTCATCAAACTTGGCATTGCAAAACTGAAACTGGCAGGGACCAAAGGCAAGAAGCATGTGCCTACTGCAAGTATTTCCTCACACATGCCCACATTTTGCATTGCAGCACAGCAGCAAACAATTTTATCAAGCAACCAAAAATCACTCAAATTACTCATATTTACCCCTACAGTAAGTCAGAATGGGTGTTGATTCACTCATCACTCCAAAGAAACTGGATGGAATGACTAATGTGGAAATGATCATAATTTTCCCTGCCCTTAATTTTGAAACTGAATTCAAAAACATACAGTCTGATGATGGCAAAACATGGGTTGTAAATATTTTGATATGGCAGCATGAAAAAGGAGGTTGAGTGGTAAAAGGCATCCTAGCAAGAAGCAGGAAGGGATGCTCTTACAGTACTTGCAATTTTCACATGGGTTGTGCAACGCCAGAAAGATGTTGTCAAAATAGAAGAAAGTTGGTAAATAGCAAAATGAGCCAGTGAAAGGCTTAACTGAAAAGATCAGGAGAAATACTCAGTCTGCTGTAGAAATGGTGTAAAGATAAATCTTCAGCTTGCAAGTGCACAAGTCCAAAAAATAGGCTGCACCACAAGGATCAGACACAAAAATTGTTCTCTGCAGCCTTACTTTGAAATTTGGACCATGCAAGAGCCAATGGAGACAAGTAAACAATTGCTTCTGAGGGAAAACATGGAGGAGAAGTAGAGCCTGTGCAAATAATTTGTCGCATGCCAACATGCCATGGCAGGGTGAGGGTCCCCTGCTCAGAGGGGAGGCAAAATGGAGAGGAGGCAGAAAGGATGGAGCATGTGCCTGCCTTCTGGCAGTTCAATCACAAACTGCCCAACAAGGATCCATCTCCCAGGTTTTGAGGGTCCACTACTAGGCTCTTGGATGAACTAAAACATCCTCCTTCCTCCCCCAAATATCCACATGGTGGTACGGGCAGATTTGGAAGAGGTATGTGGAAAATGTCCTGCGTGTGGAGGTGGAAGTACCCAGCATCACTCTGTGTGCAGTGGATGTTTTCCAGGGGTTCCCAATGTCCAGAAATGCTGGGGACAGCTGCTCACGATGAGCAGTTTGCCCCAGGGCCCAGGACAGTGTTGCAACCCTGGTCCCAGACCAGGGCACTGTGATTGTAGCTGATACAGGACTAATGAACATATTCCAAGAGTGTCACACCATGGGGATGGTGTGAAAGTCATCGGCTCTGTGCCCTGGCTCTGGATTATTGCACTTATGTGGAGATGTCCTGGGAGATGACATAAGATTTCTGTCTGTCATAGGACTCTCTTATTCCAAGCAATGCTGAGAAATAGCTATGGATAGCATGTGGCTGGGATGCCAGGTTTGCAGAACTCCTCAAAGTCTTCCTAACGTCCTGACCTGTACAGAGCCTGATATTTCAGTGCCAACTTCCTTAAGTGCACCTCTGTTTCAGATAAGCCCCCAAACAATCTGATTTGCGTGTGTTTTAATTTAAGGGGAAAACATCTGTCTGCTAATGATGCTGTTGTTATTGACAGCATAATTAAGAGTTTTGTTTTCATAAACTAAAAATAATGGTGAGCAGTATTCATCAGCCTGAAATCTTTATGCTGTATGTATAGGAGTCATGATTTTTCTAACGAGTTGGCTGATTGAAATGTGTTTATATGTCTATAAAGAGAGCTAAGTAGCATGTAGTGATGTTAATTGCAGAGCTGACAAGTTGTTCTACCCCATTATTACACTGCCCCCTTCCACATGATCCTAATTCATAAGCGATCCAAAAAGTTGTTTTGTTTTGTTTTAAACAGACCTCCCTTGGTGGGGCAAAGCTCACTGTGGCCTGCAACTAACCCTGAAATGGAGCTCACCCAAGTGTGATGCTTGATTGTGGTTCATGTTTCAGCCTGGCAGTGGCTCTGGCATCCTGGGAGTTAAGTGGATAAAATGCAACACCTCAAACCTGTTTTCTACCCTGTGCAAAATCTCATTTGGAATGCCACACACTTCTGGGGAGGGTCAAACTCAGTTCTTTATCCAGGCCCCAGAGAAGGAAAGGAAAGTGTTGGGGAGGTCTGGGGTTTCTAGAGGTGCCATCGATGCCTGTAGAAGCAGTACAAATAAGGGGATCAGCCCAGGCTCTCTACAAAATAGTATCTTGACACTGCAGCAACACCATGACTGCAAGAAGGCAGGTGACATCTATGGGTCTTGGAAAAACAGTGAAGGCAACAACGAGGGCAATGCACATACATTTCTGGACCCACAGACAGGCTGGCATCAGCGAGGAACAGTTTGCTCATGGCCAGCTGCCCCTGTGGCTGTGAGTCAGATGAAAAGCATGATGACACCCAAAAATCCACTCAAAGTCCACACTCACTAGGGAGTCAGTTTGCAACAGGGAGGGGACAAATGGTCCAGCAGAGGGGAATGACAGTACTGAGAGCATCTTAACTACACTGCCAGAAAAACTGTAATTGGAAAGCACTGTAGGTTCTGCACTTTATCTGCATTCTGGAGGGCTGGAACATGCATGGTCCATATTTCCATGTTAAAAGCTGGAAGTCTAACTTTATCACATAACTTTATCATAAATGCACAAGTTAGAGTGCACAGACATTTGTCAAATATCACAGGATTTGCAACAGTATCCCAGCTGCAAGTGCTGAGCTCACAAGGCTCTTGGTCCATGCAAGAAAAGGGATTTATAGTTTATTTGCAGGTGGCTACAATAAGAACAGATAAAGTAGAAGAATAATTGTCAGGGGGAAAAAAAATGAAAAAAGCAGATGGCAAGAAGCCACAAGAAAAAGAGAAGGTTCCTACTGCTGAGGCTACTGAGGGAACAGGAAACTAAGACTTCCTGCTTCTCACTGGACAAGAAATATCACAACCTCTGTCTCTCTCAAACCCTGGCATAACTTGGGCATTTGTGAGGAACATGGTGTTGACAAAAAGAAGCACAGAAGAGGAAAGAGCTACCCACTTGTTTTTCATGATCACAAAGGTCTTGGCTGGGGACTTGACATCTATATGAGATGTTCCACCAGTGGTTTATTTGCTCCAGCCCATTGGAGCACACTTCAGGAAGACTATCCTGCTAACGCTGCAGTGGTATTTTATAATGGTATTTTCTCTGGTTGGCCCATCCCTAGTACACAATAGCACATGGCCAATTATAACCACACTCTATATATAGCTGGCCCCATACAGTTAACGGATACAGACTGAGAGGGGTTTTCCTTTTCCTTCCCTTAGAGAGAACTTATTTCAAAGGAATGTTTTCTCCTTATTCCTCCTTACAGATGCTGCTGCCTGGGAACTGCAGCTCTGACACCAATACACATACACTTCAGGAATGAGCATCCTTTCCCTCCGTTTCCTTTCAATCTCTGAGGAAACAGAGAAATATCTTTGCTTAACATAATCGAGACAGAGGCTAACATCCATCAAGTGAGCCATCAAGGAAACCTATCCATTTCATCTCTTCTCCAACACAAATGCAACAAAATAATGAAGAGAGTCAGGTTGAGCAGAAAAAACAGATCACTGTGGTCTGGTACAGTTACAGTGGAGAAAACACTTTCATTGTGTAGCCATATGTACAAAATCCTGAGTGACAAACCCTGTAAAAACAAATAACACACAAACCACTGAAGGGGTAAGGTGTTCCTACCTGGTCCGAAGGAAGTTGCTCTACATGATGAAGTGCAGGGGAGCTGGGAGCTTAGTCTACCATTCCGATGACTCCCTTTCAAGCTAAGCAAACTTTAGCATGCTAGCAAGAGACCATTCTTTTTATCTTCTTTTCCCCTTTAGAAATGCTTAGGTTCTCTTGGGCCATTTGGGGAAAAAAAATGGTGGTTTCCACTCATTAAAGGAGAAGATATATTCCTGCAAAGTGATGAGCATGTCCAGTTCCTACTTACAGAACTGTTTTTTTTTTAAATAATACACTATCTTTGCTGGCTGATACATGTGCTGACAGGTTATATTATTAGAGAATAACATATGAGAAAGTTTATTTTACCATAATCCAAATGGACAGAGTCCAGTTAAATGCTACTGTTTGGCTTTTGAGAGATTAAATTAAGGAATTTACCATTCTCTTGATTTTTTTCTTTTATTTGTATCAAGCGTCTAACCGTAGAGTATATCAGCACATGTAGTCAAACAAGACACTCAGAATACACAAGAGCGTGATGTTACAGCCTCAGGAGATTCTGACATTTTTTGTATTCAACAGACATCCACCCAGTAGCACAGGATAGATCCTCCATTCATTCAATCAACTTAATTTACAGAAATATAGATGAATAGTGCTTAGCTACAACTAAACTCATGCTGTCTTCTATGCCAGGATCCATAACAACCACTCATGTACTGCCAAGGGTTTGGTTAAAAACACACACCTATACTCTGACCCACCAGTGGGAATTAATGTAGTAACACCCCCTCTCAGTGCAGGGAGACACACATTCAAGAACATGACAGCGGCCAAAAACGGTGGCTTGATGCTAAAACTACTTGACCATGGCCATGTCCCATTGAAAGGAAGGCTTTCCACAAGCTCTGAAACTGATGCTCCTATATACACCCTCACCTTGTGTGCACATGCCCCCCTGTCAGAAGCAGGGATGACGGGGAATCGTTTGATCAGGGCAACACAAAGGGCTCTCTGCCCTCTTTCTTCTAGGTCAGTGAGCAAGCACTGCTGTTAAATTGGGGTTTAACGTATAAACTGCCACTCAGTTGTTTCTGATTGTCCAGAATGTGTCTTTGTTTAAACACATAAACCCCCATCTGGTGCCCATTACTGGCCCGCTTCTATGCCTTGTGCATGGGTAACTAAACACAGAAGCTTGTAGGGAGGTTGAGGCTTGCCCACATGGCCCCACAGCTCCCTCAAAGAACCAGCTGGGCATCCACTCACACTGTCAAGGAATCATCTCCACTGCTAAAAGAGGACCAAAAAGCATGCACTCCTTTGTCCAGGAAGCCATATCTGAGACAAGATTATCAGAGCGTGGTTCAGATAGGCATGTTTCAGTAATGACAAGGAGTGATCAAAGGCAGAATGACTGAAATAGGGTAAGCCCAACCCAAAAGGGTTCAGATCACACGCAGAAGTCCTAAATGCAACATGTGTTTCATAGAAATCCACCTTTTCTTCTCTCACACCTACAAGTGTCTACAGCTTACACCACTGTTGTAATAGAAATCTGCATACTCACATTTGAGCTCACTTAGTCTGAACAGGGCAAAAAACTCCAGCCTCCAGTTCTGCCAGGTTCAGCAACCTTCCCTGACCTATCAGATCTCAAGTTTAATGTACCCTCAGCAAGTACTTCTGAGTTGACATAAATCACTGTCATAGTTTCCCTACTTCAAGAAGGCTTTGAGGAACAAAACCCACCCCAACCCTATGCTCACAAACCCATTTATTTCCCAACCAACACAGACTGCACACTAGTCCTGACTTCAGCTCCCAAAAATGTCTGTCTGTTGTAAAAGTGGCAAATGGGACAGGTCATCTCTTTGTCCAAACTGATGTCCACGCAATTTTTCTTTTTAAACATTGCATTTTAAAAATTTGTAACTTATTGTATAAACACCTAACATTTGTGTCCCCCTGAACTTGAGTTGAAGCTCCTGCTGTCTGTCGTATAAGGGGATGCTCTTATTTTTCTTCTGGCCACCAGTGCATGAGGAGGGCTTAGAAAAGCTGGCTACTCCAGGAGCACTGCACTGCTGTCCCAGGTTTTCAGACCCTGTCAGCTGATGAGGAAAAGCATCCCTTTTTGGGCTGTGTCCTCACCTCCATTCTCCCATATTGGGAGCTGACAGAGAACCACCTAAAGGCTTTTGCATTCTAAGTCCACTTGCTGTATACAGAACTTCACAAGGTATCTTCACAGTCGGTCTGGTGAGTGGCAACCACGTCCACACTGACGTGAAAAGAAGAATCAGCAAGAATAAAACTACTCAGAATGATGTGATTTGAAAGATAAATAACAAAGGGCAAACCCCACACTTCTGATATGACAGCTGCTCTTCTTCTGAGATAAAGGATGACCACCATGTTAATAAATCATGGTGAGTCTACTGTGCCTTTCTCTTAGGATGCATTCAGTCACTGAAACTCATTAATTTCTCAAGTCAAGTGAATTTTACAATATTTTTAGCTTTCTTGGTTGCAGGAAAAAGCTTACACCAAATAAAGCTGAGAAATTGGAAAGGAAATTGTTTTATGAAAAGTAGGTAACAACCATGGTAAATTTCTAGTCCTTGACTGACAGTGTTGGCAAAAACACTGATGCAGCCAGTCTGCTGAGAATCAGCAAAAGAATTCTGACTTCTGTGATGACCTTCATGAAACACCTATGGCCATCAAAGGCTGAAGTGATAAATTAGCCTGTCAATGCCCACCATGCACTTCCAATGAGATATTGTTCTCCAATTCTCCATCGGCAAAGAAAATCCATCTGCCATGTTTAAAACACCACAGTGGGAGTAGGCACAGTGCTGAAAACAGTGCAGAAAAATCTTGCAAGTCCAACACTCAGTTTGTACAAAGCCACATTTGACATCACAGTGGCCTGAGCCTGTCCTTCAAACACCCATGTCCCCAGCTCAGCAAGGATCACACAGGAATGGGACTTGGTGTTTCTCTGCCTGCCACTTACTTTAGGGTTACCACTTGGATTCCCAGGAACTGAGGAGGTGATACACACACACACACACACACACACACATTTCAACCCACTGAGAAACTGCAGAAGAGACCTTGCTTGTTTCCAAGGCACACTAATGAATGCTGTTATCCAGAAATCAGTCAACAATAGCACTGGTTTTCAAGGTAACCCTTTGCCTTTCTGTGGAAAGCTGAAGCTTTCCACAGAAAAGAGAAGAGTTTGCCAGAAAGCTTTTATGGACTGGCTGGTCATCAAAATGGTATGGGAAGAGGAGGGAGGAGCCACAGAAAATACTCATTTCAAATAAATTCGAGTTGGTTTCACATCCCTGAGGCAGACTCATGTTGGTTTTGGCAGGCACAACATAAAAAATAACACTGAGTGTGCGGCTCATGAGCAGTTTCCTGCATGGGCTGTGAACTTTCTTTGTTTTCTGTTGTTATTATTATTGTTATTAGATGGAGGTTGTGGAAAAGAGCATAGGTACATGCAGGAGGTGAAATAGGAAAAAGTTAATCTGTCGTGTCATCACTCTTTTAATTCAAAGCACAGAAACTCAGTTTTTTATAGTGTGAGGTCTGATAATGATAATCCAGCACCACCTGAACAAACAATCTGCAGGGCAGTCCATACCACAGTGAGTGGGAAGAGAGCGGTTCTCTGTCTGCTCCCTGCTCCTGCTCAGAGAACACTGGGCATGTGAGAAGGGGAATGGGACACACATCTCAGTGCTTGTCCCGTCAGCTGGGCCAGAGCATTTAACTGAAAGGCTTACTCGCAGTGAAAAACCTGCTTTAAAGTCTTGCCCAAGACCTTGCCATCTGCCAGCCATGGGTTTCAGGACAGCCTCCTCTTTTGGAGACAAGCTCATGTCTGAAGAGGAATGAACCTGTTAAAAGTGTTTAATGTCTTCCTTGTATTAATGTTTACCAGAAAACAGGTCAGGAGCAATAATGTCTCTATAACAACTAGTAGCAACGAAAGGGAATGACCTCAGCTTAGGTCATGGAAAGATCAGGTTAGAAAGTACTTAAATGGACAGACCATCTTAAATCACACAAGTCTGAGGAAATTAATCCAAAAGTACTTAGAGAGCTAACAGAGGCAGTTATTAACAGGCTCATTAGTGGTCATCCCTGAGAACTTGTAGATGGTTGAACAGGCTGGAAAAGAGTAAGCATGAATTTTTGCTTTAAAAGGGAGAGAAGCAACATCTCCTGGTAATACCACACTGGAGGAGGCTACTCATGCCCCAGAGGACAGGAGTACAATTCACGTTGGAAAAACAGTCTGAAACTAACACACCATAATTCAGTTTGGATAAGGAAAGCTTCTACATGAAGACTGGGAGAATTGGCTCACTAGTAGTTGATAGAGAACCATCTGGGCCAACAGCAGTTGTACAGGAGGGGAACCTGTGGTTATGGTAGAGCATAGAGGCTCTTGTATTGTCTGGCTTAGCCCCAGTCTGAGAAGTGATACAGTAAAGGAAACTTAGAACAGGCAGAGATGCTTTTCTATTCACACAGGGAAGCAATTATGGGCAGAGAACATCAGTGAAGGAACGTGGCCAAATGCATCTAGACTGAGCCCAAATGGCACTCAAAGATGGACAAGGAGCTTGGTGAAGAAATGAGACAATAAATTGAGGATAACAACCCTCTAACCAGTGTTAGGATGAAGTCTCCAGCTTGTGTTGCTTTGGGTCCTTTCTCAGTTCTCTATGACCACATATTCCAAAGGACTCTATCATTTCATCTCTCTCCTTCTCCAGGCTGACAGAGAAAGTTGCATGGAGAATCCATAGAAACCCTCCAGTATCTGAAGGGGGCCCACAGCAAAGGTGGAGAGGGACTCTTCATCAGGAACTGTAGTGATAGGACAAGGAGTAATGGGTACAAACTGAAAGACAGGACATTTAGGCTAGATATTGGGAAAAAAATCTTTACTGTGAGGGTGATGAGATACTGGAACAGGTTGCTCAGAGAGGCTGTGGAAGACCCAACCCTGACAGTGCACTAGGCCATATTGGATAAGGCTTTGAGCAACCTGGCATAGTGGGAGGTGTCTCTGCCCATGGCAGCGGGGGTTGGGACGAGATGATCTTTAAGGTCCAGTCCAATCCGTAACATTTTGTGTTTCTGTGTTTGTACAAAAAAAACAGATGGAAAATTCAGTAAGGCCAGTGTAAGCTAAACCAGATTCATTTTAACTTCATCCCTCCATCACCAGGTTGCTTAGGTTCAATGCTTCTTTAATTGATACATCTCTTAGATGTGTCAATCCGAACAGTATACTCCTCGGGCAATTGGCCAGAAAAGCATGCTTTATCCATTTATATATCTGTATTGTACCAGTGACATCACTAGTGACATAATTGCCCAGACATGTCATCAAGTCAATATACTCAGGGATTTGGGGTTTATTTGTTTGGGAAAGTGAGGAAGAAAAAGAAAAACAGACCAGGAAATAATAAAATGCTATGCCTTGAAGACTTCCATGGGTAGGTTTTGTCTGCACTGAAGGACAAAGAATTAGCAGTTGGAAGAGGAGCAGCTGTGGTGTGTCATGGCAGCCTAGCTGCTGCAGACATCTCTGCAATGCTGGCTGAGAAAGGGGCAACCAGCACTTCAGGACTCTACAGAAGGGCTCTGCACCATTTTATCATTCATGATGATGTGTCCAATGTGTGAACATGAGCAGGAGCAGCTGCTTCATGAATGGAGACTACAGCATCCAGATTCTCCCCAGAAAATCACTAGCACTGTAAACTACCCCACTCTAAAAAGCTGGGGTTTTACACGAGACACTAAACTTATCCCATTCCCTCTCTGACTGTTAAGCTCCTTCTTTCTCACCTTAGTAAAGAGGGGAAGAGAGGCAGTACTGAGCCAGTGTGAATGAAAAGAAGTGGTTCCTAGATAAAGAAAAAAACCAAGCCACTTCTTGTTCATTAACTCATTCTACAAGTGAGGTGCTTCTTTCACAAAGAGCTAAAGGCTCAAATACATAATAGCCACCTTCTAGGGTACCTCACTGCTAGATCAGCATACCTTGAAACAAAACCATTAATAGAAAAGGGTCTGGACTTGTAGCAAAGCTCTATAGTTTGAGTGGGAACCTCACAGGGCTGAGGAGATGGCCAAGCAGCACCACAGAGGTCGAAAAACCATGCAGAAAAAACCCATGATTTTAGTATGAAAACCAAAAATAATGGAAGAGGTGGAAGTTCTGAAAGGTTTAATGGGGTACAAGGAGAACATAAAGACTCAGAAGTGTGAAAGCTCTCTAGATAAATAATAAAGTTAGGTAACACACACACACACAAAAAATATACTACCCACAGAAACCTGGGACAAATGTTTCCTCAGCTCACAATTTGAAACTCCCATTGGTGCAAACTCAGCTCAAGTGGTTTCAGTAACCCAGTGGAGATCCTTAGGTTATTGTGTCTCATCTCCTGTGCACCACAGGTCGAGGTGTGTGTCCATGCAAGTGTCCATAGGCTGGGGTTGCCAAGTTACACCTCCAGTTAAACCGCGTCGAACCCCTAACTGTGTACATTTCCCTCTTCCATATGAAACACAAGAGCCCTTGATACTGTTGAAAATGCAGGAATGCTTTGCTCCCTGTTTTTTTCACTGCTCTATGGCACAACATGAAATCTGGTATTTGTAGCACCAAGCTGAAAGTCGTGAAATTGTTAATTTTTCTGTGATTGACATTGCACCTGGATGACACTGCCTACCACAGAATTTCTCTAACACACGTGACCATTCCAACAGCCATGTTACTGCCCTCAAGTTAGACTTCTTTATCTTCTATTTTGCATATGGGTATGGATCTTCTTTAAAGATATAAAATTATTTTTATTTTGCAGGAAATAAGCTTTTCCATCTGCTCTCCAAAAACTGAAGAAAATCCCTTAATTTTTTTTCCCCCAATGTATTTTCTGTGCTAATGGCAAAACATTAGTCTTGTTTCAAGAAGGTATTCAAGAACACGACTAACTGTAATAAAATTAGTATTTCAACCAACTCCATTGGAATGAATCATCTATACCTTGGTGAAGGAGGTCTAAGAGGTTTATTTTGATGTGTAACAAGTACACACAGAGAAGCACAGATGTGTATGAACTCCCTACAACCAGAGACATTAAACAAGTCAGCCATTTTAAGGATTTGGTACCTGTTGGTTCATTCACTCTTGAATATTTATTTTTCTTCTCATATAGGAAAAAAAAATCTGCAAGACCTTGCAGACTGGTTATGGTGGAAAAGAACCAAAGCATGTCTCTGTGGCACATTTTTCTGTCTCATCCCAGACTTACTGAACCAAGCATGGGTGAGCCAAGAGACAACGATGCAATCCTCTTGAATACCACCTATGGACTCAGGGTTTTTCCCTTTAGTTTCTTGATGATTATGGAAGCTTATCTGTGCACAGTCCTGCTTCTCCCACAGAAACCATCAGCTGTGTCCTGCAACCTATTTCAGTTGTGATAAAAGCTGCTCTTCGCCTCCCTGTTTTCCCAGTCTTTTCTAAATTGCAGTAAGTTTCCTGTGGTTTACTGGTTCTTCCAGCTCATAAATTGCTTTCAGTGTCACTGAGCATCATGCCTAAAATCTATCCACAAAGAAGGAGAATGAGAAAACGAAGACTGGAAGAAAACAATGAAGGAACAAAAAATGCAGTTAGTGATGCTGCTTGATTTGATCCTCTCAGGAAGTGTGCTGTCCTAGAAAACAAACCTAAACAAACCAACCCAGCCCAGTGAAAGAAAACACTCAGAATTCCCCAGATAAGATCACAAAATGTGGAGGGAAGCTGTGCTGCTCCTCAGGGCACAAGCTGCACTCAGCTGGGAGGGCAGCAATAGATACCAATAGACAGGCAGCAATGCAGGGTGTTGGTTTCCCAAGAGCTGGGCCAGCCGCTGCTCCCTTTTGCATCAAAAGCAGCGCTGGGGGCAGCTGTGGGTGCCAGGCAGCTCCCTCTGTCCTCTGCACCATCAGGATTTGCCCATGGGATCCTCCCTGAACCCCCTCCAGCACATTCGCCCCTGGATGCCAGCAATGGCTTCTTCCTGAGGGACTCCTCCATCTCCCAAGACACCAACTTTGGGGTTTATAGGTCTGTTTCAGGTTTAGAGGGAAAATCTAGGGAGATGGCCTATTTTTTCCAGCTTTTCTTGTCTTCCTCCTCTGGCTTCTGGGGACTTGGAGAAGAAGTACCCCTCCTTTGAAGGGAAAGTCAGCAGAGAAAATGACACGATCTCAAGTGACAGGATTTGAAAGGCTCAGTCTTGGCTAAGAGACAGCAGGAGACAGGAGAAGAAAATGGCTGTTCCCCTGGATTTTAGATTGTGCCAATCTGTGGATATTTCTGTGGGGCTCAGCAGTGAATTATAAACATCTTTCACACTGCATGCCTTCCAAGGCGCCCTGTGGGAATAATGAGTGAGGTGAGGAGGTGAGGAAACTGCCACCAGAAACCTAACTAAAACTGCCCTAGCCAAGTATGAAAATTAAGCTTTGCTCTCTGTTGTTTCCAACAAGATCTGGAAACATTATGGTCTTACAGTTTTAATGGAAATAGTTCCATTGTGGCCCAGAACACTCCGGGATCAAGTTTGGTGGCTGGGTTCACATCTGCTGTTATCAGAGAGTCAGAAGATTATCCTCTCACTAAAAGTACATTTCTCAGAGTTTTAAACTCACAGCTTTGTGAGTTTTAAACTCGTGAGTTTTTAACTCACAACCTTTTTCCTTCTTTTCCTAAAAAGACACAATAATTTGTAAAGCAGTGTAGTGTACTGGGAAGTGACACCCATATCCCACCCTGGCAATGGGCTAAATTTTATGGGTCAATCACCCTTGAACATGCATGCAACCGTGTCCTTTGCAAAATGAAAGAGCCTGCCTTGAAAAATAACATTAAACATTTAAATGTGCACAGTACTGCTGTTCTGTTTCCATTTATTAATTTCCCTGCTCTTCCTCTTTTTCGTGCATGTCCATGCATGGAGTCGGCAAACCCAGGATGGAGTCTGTTGTAATAACAGAATCAGTGCTCACCTTCCTCCCAGCTACAGAAGAGATGGTACCTCTTTTGCTATTTCTTACCCTAAAGCTACCAGAACAAACACACCCACTCATTGTCTCCAAACAGGGCCAAAAAAGTAGTATATAATCATACGCACTAGAACTAAGTGCTCCAGGGGCAAATAAACAGACAATTTGGTGCATGGCAACCTGGAAAGCAATTGAAATGAGAAAGGACATTTGATGCTAACTTCTGCTTTTTTTTCCCCTTATCAGGGCTGGCTTGTACTTCTGCTGCACCCTGAGAGAAGTAGCTGTGTGCTGTGAAGATAAGCCTTCGTGACAGACTAACCCATGGCACGTATTCCCAGGTCCTCACAACGCCACGTGAGTGCTGAGGACAACCACTACATCTCTTTGCCTTTCCTCCAGCTTCTTTCTGAACAGCAGAGGAAAAGCAACTTGGAGACAGAGTTATCAACTTGGTTTCTTGCAATATGAACATTTTTCCTAGTTCCCAATGAGCACCAGTGAGGAATTTAGCTTTCGCCTATACATTTTCCTCTAAGATATCTCAGTGATGGTTCACAGGTCATCTGTCCTGAGAGTCCCACATGCTATTAAGTCACTGAAACATATACATAGCAAAGGCCCCTCTACCATACACCTTTCATGTTGACAGTGTCACCTGTAATATGGCTGTCTCCTCAATTCCTACCACTAAGGGGAACCATCCCTTGTGGCTTCATCTCCCCAGGCTTTCAAGACCTCTGCTGCAGAGTCATTCTGGCACTGCTCTGATGCAGAGTCAGTCAGACTCAAAAGCCTTCAAAAACCTCAATAAAATCCCTGCTTGGACCCACACAAACCCACATTCACATATGAATACTTACAAGTGTGCTCAAGTATTCAGTGTCTTAAAATTCAGTCTCATATATGGCCAACCTAAAACAGGGCAGAGCATCTCCTCCCTCCAACTCATCAACAGCTGTGTGTACATCAAGAACATACAGAGGTAAGGGCAGAAATCAAAGCAGGACATATTTCAAAGAGCCAGAGTCTGAACTTCATGTATTCTGCAGGTATCTAAACTCTGTAGGCTCTGAAGTGAGTAGGCACCTACAGAAAAGAGAACCAGCATATTTTTTGACAGCCATGGCATTTGTTTTACACCTCATTGGATTTGGAGAGGGGGGAAAATGAAAAAAGGGGGAGATAGAGAGGTGGCAATAAAGCAAACAGTTTGTTGTTTCTCTCAGGACCATTGACAGACCCATTTGGCAGTGCTCACATTTGCTCAGCTGCTGTGCTGCAACATGCATGACCTACATTACAATGCCAGGTGAGTGCCAGCGTTTTCTCCTCTGTGGCAGGATGGAACATGCCACCCAGAGAGATCCAGGCCCTCCAATTCTGGATAAGCTGGGTGATTCAAGAGGAAAGCAAAGGTCATGCAAAATGCATGTGTGAATTTCTCCGGTATCTTGTTTGCATTTTTAGGGAAATCTCATCTGTGTATTTCCGAAAACATCCTGTGTGACCAAGAGGGGTTGCAGCAATGTGTAAGGGAAGAGTGTAACTGTCATTAGCTCCACTCCACCTCCTACCTTCACTTTCCTGCTGCCAGGAAGTGCCTGCTTTGGGTCTCGCCACAGACAAAGGCAATGGCACCAGGTCACTACTGGCTGGGCCCCTTGCATTGGGATGGATTCACAGCATGGCACTCTTGGTAACAGAGTGCTTGCACACCATTTTTGTGCAAGTGGTAGGGACTGTGAACAATGGTGAAAAGCAACATCTAAATGGGGAGAAAACTCCTGCACACAGAAACTCCTCTGCAGGTGCTAACCAACCTACCTGCAGACTGATGCAGGATGTGGATCTGTTCGTAGGTGACGTTTTTAGCCACGAAAAAATTAATGGCAACATCTATGAAAAGTATGGAAGGAAACTGATCTTGTTTTGTTACAGGCATCCACTTGGAATAAAAGCTTTATTGTATTTACAATGAAAGTGGAACTAAACTTGAGATTGTGAAGTCTGTGGCTGAGCTGTGGCGGCCCATGTAGTTCATTCTTAAAGAAAACCCAACATCCAGTAGCAACTGTGAAAATCACAGTATGAGAATACTCATAAGGTACAACTAAATGCAGTGACACTCCTGGAAACTCCTGCTATACAAGAGTAGAGAAACCACAATTATCTGTATAAGCATATGAGATCAAGAGTTGTGCCACAGAACTAGGCAGAAGTCCACATATCATATCCTCTGGGGCTTTTTAATTCTTTTTTTTTCAGAAATGAAGATAGAAAATTATTGATAGAATTATGTAAAGCAAATTATCTTCTTGTCTGCAAACTCACAGTTGCATTTTTAAAGAGCTGAATAATGCCACATACAATTGTCAGGTGGTATGGATAGGAAATACATTCAATGATAAACCTAAACACCTGTTATTCATCCAAAATTCTTTCTTTACAGCCCCAGCCAAAAGATGAAGAAATATTTCATATACCACAAAAAGACTCAAATTATATTGCATTAGACTAAAACCAAATCCTTGCTTCTGTTTTGGTATACTTAGTACAGTTTAAAACCTTCTTCTATTATTTTCTGAAATTCAGATCATATATTTAAATGAACACACTGTTTCAGAATTAAAGGTTGAAAAGTTTCATTTATCAAATCTGAAAATGACATATTTTTGTGTTCAGAAAATTGCTGCAATGAAATGTTTTGACTTTGTTAAGTCTCACTGCCTCCTCTTTTCTGTCAAAAATACTAATCCCGTTTCCTGAACAATTTCAGTGCCTCTGAAAGTACACTTTAGGCAGAATGAACCATGTATTGACACTCCTGGAGGATGGGATGCCATCCAAAGGGACCTAGACAAGAAGTGGGCGCATGGGAGCCTCATGTGGTTTGAGAAAATCAAGTGCAGGGTGCTGCACCTGGGTCAGGGCAACCCCTGGTATCAATCCAGGCTGGGGAATGAATGGATCAAGAGCAGCCCAGACAAGAAGGACTTGGGGTGCTGGTGGGTGAGAGGCTGGACATGGCCTGGTAATGTGCACTGGCAGCTCAGAAAGTCAAATGTGTCTTGGGCTGCATCAAAAAAGGTTGAGTGCTGCATCCAGTTCTGTGGTCCTCTGCACAAGAAGGACATCCAGTGTTGGAGCAAGTCCAGAGGAGGCCACCAAGATGATTTAGAGGGATGGAGCACCTGTCTTATAACAACAGGCTGAGAGTTGGGTCTGTTCAGCCTGGAGATGACCTTATTGTGACCTTTCAGTACCTAAAGGGGCCTAGAGGAGAGCTGGAAAGGGACCTTTGACAAGGACATGTTGGGATAGGACAAGAGGGAATGGCTTTAAACCAGAAGAGAGTAGGTTTAGATTAGATATTAGAAAGAAATTCTTTACTGTGAGGGTGATGAGGAACTGGAACAGATTGCCCAGAGAAGCTGTGGATGCCCCTTCCCTGGAAGTATTCAAGGCAAGGCTGGATGGGTCTATTGGAAGGTGTTCCAGCCTGTGACAGGGGCATTTGGAACCAGGTGATCTTTAACGTCCCTTCCAACTCAAATCATTCTGTGATTCTATGATTCTATGATGTACTGATAAACTCATCCCCTACTGTATTATCACCTTTCTTAAGATGATTCCTTTAATAATATAACAGCAATGAACTTTGTCCATTTTTTGCTCTTTTTTAAATTTTTAATTATTTTTATCTTTAACTTTCATGAGGTATGCCTGCATTTCTGTGGCCTGATCACAAATGTACTTTGAGAGTGAATTTCCTTCCTATTCTCACATGCCACGTCTTGGTTAACATCATAGAGTGCTTTGGGAGCATGCAAACTGAATTACTTTCATACAAAACCAAACTGCAGGATGTGCTCAAGGGATGCATTTAACATATTCCAGCTGCTGAAGGGTGTTCAGTCTGCAAGGCTGGATCTGCCAAGCCCCTGCAACAGTGTAGGGACAAGTTCTCAGCACTGACTTTTAATTTGTGTGCCTACTCCTGCTGCCCTTAACTACTGCTGTGCAGACAGAGCCAGAGTCCCCCAGGGAATGTCTGTTCTCAGCTCTTGACATGCTTTACAAACCTGGCTCAGTGACACCATTCCCATTTTGCACAGGGAGAAAGTGCAGCTGGCACTGAGCATTTATGGTTGGTACTTTCCCAGGTGCTTGCTAATTTTACATACATCATAGCTGGGCAGGCACTGAGAGAAACTCGTGGTAGGAATCACCCAACTGGGGGAATCTAAAAGTTAGACCTCTGTGTCTGAGTTGGTCAAGAAAGAGGAAGAGAGCCCTTCACAAGACAACACATATCTTGTCCACTTAAACACCCAGAACACAGAAGAGGTGGCTCTTCCATAATCTGATACTGACCATAACAGAAGCCAGATAACAAGCTGAAATTTAAGTGTCTAACTTCTAAACATGCAGCAGAGCCAGAATGCTTTCAAATAGTCCCCCAGAAGAAATGTTTTCATGTATAGTGTTGATGACCCACAGGGGACAGAAACTGTGTGGATCAGGCTCAAACAGAGGCTGGAAACACATCTGGAGCACATCCAGGCCCACCCTTGTTCAGGGCAAGGGCAGCTGCAGCCAGTTTCTCAGAGCCATGTTTAGCTGGGTTTTGAGTATCTCCATGGATAGAGACTACACAACCTCACTGGGCAACGTGCTCCAGTGTTTGATTACACTCAACATAGAAAAGCTTTTTCTTATTTTCAGATGAAATTTCCTGTCATTTGAGTTTGTCCTGCCACAAGGTATCAATGAGAAGAGTCTGGATCCATCTTCTTCTGATAGTCAGTATACCAGTAGTATAAAAAGCAATTGCTTTTTAAATGTAGGAATATACTCATTTGTTCTGATGATCAGTAGTTCCTAAATTTATACACCCCATCTGATTTTTCTTACTAACCTATTTAATTCCATGAAAAAGTCAAATAGCCATTTTCTCAAGCCTCACTATCAATCTCCAGCTGCTTGTATTTAGACACTTCACAATTACAATGTTTATTCATGTTTCATAACCTCAAATTCTGTGTTGAAAGTCGCAATGATGCACCAATAAACTTCTATGTATGCAGTTAAATGTTTATTGCATAACCCATTCCAATTTTCATGAGACTTTTGCTCATAAATTTCTGCAG
Source organism: Vireo altiloquus (assembly GCA_013396875.1). NCBI lineage: Eukaryota > Metazoa > Chordata > Aves > Passeriformes > Vireonidae > Vireo > Vireo altiloquus. Next base: position 474,300 of record VZRF01002702.1, on the reverse strand, counting down.
TTCATTTAATCATTGATATGTGTGCACAGAGGGAGAGAGAAAGATCACAGATAGACAGTCATTTTTATGTTTAGTCCTGTGTAAATGAAACCTAACATTCAAACTGACTTTGCAAATGCACGCTGTGATATTCACATTGGTATTGAAAATGTGTTAGCAGAGATACCTGAGATGGTGCAAGTGTGGAACCGTGGTGCACCACTGAGCACATATTTTTAATTTTTATTTTCTTACTTGAGTGTCATCACAGTTTATGTCTATATCCACTCTCTTTTTGACAAATTATGATTTGATCAAATTAAATTGTGTGTGTGCATCTTCAGCCCTGTTTTTCTCAATTACAATCTAAAAGCCACTTTCTGAAAGAAAGAAATTCAGCAGGTGCCTGAAAACAGCTTTCAACAAACAGGAATTTAAAATGCACATGAGGTCAAACTCTTATGGCTGTAACTACGATGAATATTGGGTGCCTCCTAAAAGTGGTGATTTAAGAAAAGCAGAGGCAGGGCACCAAAGAAAAATCTATTCTAATAGTTATAAAAATGTTTCTTTTGCAATGTGGCAGCTACCTGCCACAATGCCCTCAATGGAACAAACTCCCTTCTCATCCACCTCCCAGGAAGTCCATTCGATTTTCAACCTGGTCCAGGTAGGAAAGCCTTGTTTGCCAACTGTAAACTGCAAGCTGGATAAGTTCAACAATATATGGACCAAACGAAACACCCTCTAATATGAACATTTTTTAAAATTAATTAAAAGATGCCATAAATCTTCTGGCTACAGTTTCTGGGAAGGGACTGAACCTGTCCCTCTTCCAGCACCAGGGTAGGCCTGATCCAGCCTCAGTTCCTGAGACTGTGGCTCTTGCCCACACCATGGCTATGTCACACAAATGATGAATTATTGACCACGCATTGGCAACACAAGACAGGCTTCCCCAAGTGTTTTCCCTAGGCTTGATGCTAAATTGAGGCCAGACCCCTCTTTCAATGATGGAGTGTTAGTAAATGCAGTAAAAGAAGTTGTGCATCTGAAGATGCTCCCCACTGCCTATTTTCAGTCCATGTCTAGGCCAGACCAAATTGCCCTGCTCCATCCCTGCTCCTCACACACAAAAACTTTCAGGGAAACCAATGGAGCTTCGCTTGTTAAGTGCAAATATTTATGAAAATAAAAATTTGCACTATGAATGCTAGTCCCAGCTCTGAGCAAAAATGAAAGACTCTTCCACTTCTTCTCAATTCTCTCTTTTCTCCTTTTGTCTAAGGAAGCCCAGCCAGCTGTCAACAGCATTTCATTGGCAATTTTGTAGCGAGCTCAAAACCAAAAAGACAGCTAAAAGCAGTCATGAACAGCTTAATGCTGGTCCTAATTTGCCAAGTCTTGGAGTGAGTGATAAGGCTGTGTTCAGTCTTCTTCCTGTGCTGAAGCTGCCAAGATTCTCAGAAACAGCAATGGAAGTAGCATTTTTTTTATAATTTCTATCTGCCTTTTTTTCTTTCTTTATCTTTCAAGCAGGAATACACTGTTCTCGAAAAAAAGCAGCAGTAACTACTCCAGCTTATCTTGGGTGACTTTGCCTTCCAACAAGATGATCTTTAATGCTATATTTAATGCTAATTCTAAGTTCCTAAACTGTATTTTCCTTGTAAACCTCCATAGCTAAAGGAAAACAGAATGTACTTCAGAAGCAAAATGAGATCTGTCCATAAAACATCTTTCAGATGCCTTCAGTTGCTCCCCTGCTTTTTCATCTGTATCTTTAACAATGTAGTGTGGTAAAGTGAGTATTATGTGATAACGTGAAGTCTTTATAAGTCAGAGACTTTAATGGAAGTTGTTGGCAACATGCCCAAGCAGTCAGATTTCTGTGCTCAGATTCTGAAATCTCACATGACCATTAAACACCACACCCTGTCAAGGTCATATTAACACCTTTGGCTGTGGGGACCCACCATAATCTGTTGAAATAAGCATGTCAATACCAATCAGTAGGGATGCCCTCCTTCCCAGTCTAATAGCTATTGAACTTTTGGCAATATGACAGGCTTGGAAGTTTGCTGGAGAGTTCTAGGGAATCATCACAGTAAAGTAGGAAGGTCTCTGACGAGAGCTCCTTGTTTGGTATAATCCTCGGGAGAATGACATTGGCATATTACAAGCCTTCACTTTTGTTTTACAGAAGCAGATGGACCTTCCCCATGATGCACAACTTTAGAAAGCAGGCCTTGCCTTACTGCTGAGATTAGTTATCTCAGATGACTATCATTCTGTTTATAGGAAGAATTGGGACTAGAGTCGCTGATAAATAGTCTGGCAGTGCAAAGCTGTCATAAACATATTTGGTGAAACAGCACACAGCCCAAGCATCCTTCCACTTGGCAAAGTCCCCTCTCTCCTTGACATAGTTGCCAATTGAACTTGTGGGTAGAAAACAAATGGCAGAGTGGAACTGAGGCAAGACAAGCCAGATCTTGGTCACATCTAAGTCAGTACATAACAGGAAACCATGCATTTTTCCAGTAGCTCTCTGGGCAACTGAAGTGTGCCACAGGCTGGGTTCAGTATACTTGCCACCAGTTAAACCATTGCATTGTAAAAAGAGAGATAGAAAACACAGTATTTTTACACACTAAATAACATTAGGTGACCCTGGAGACACGTTTTGGAAGAAAATGGCCTTTGGAGTTCAGTGAGATGATATTCAGCTTCCAAATGGAGGCAGTATTAAGAAGAAGCTTGTGTAACCCCCATGGAAAACAAGACAAAAGGATTCCCCCACTGGGCAGGGTGGCAGTAGTTCTGAGCACCGCGGATCAGCTGGGAAGAGCTCACCTCACAGGACCATGGTGGAAAATGGGCATTTCCAGCAGCTGCTACCCTTTGCTCATGAATATATTTCTATTCTATCTGCTCTCATTTTCCTATGCTGCTTAAATAAAAACATTTTCCAATGCCCCACCATTTAAACCAGCAATATTCTCTGCAATTAAAAGAGTACCCTTTTTTAATTCTTCCGAAACTCTATATCTCTAAAATACCAACTTCCCTAGAAACACTTTCTTTCACTTGCTTCTCTGACTGGGGTAAAATTACTTTGGCAAGTATTTCTTTCTAAGAGATGAAAACCAGAGATTAGTGGTGTTTCCAAGGCTGTATTTGGTGCCTTTTCTATATGAACTGTGATATGTAATTTTGATTTGGGACTCTCCAAAATTACAAAGTCACTTGTGTTCTTTGATATAGTAAGGAGTTAAAATTAAATCAAACTGTTGAAGAAAATATAGGTAATTATAAAAATGTGATATGTGTAACAATTCCCAGACATCACATTTGCAGTATGCACATGTGCATGCACTCTATGTATTCATAAACACATTTATATTAGCCTAGTAGAAGTGAAAAAACATACAGGCATGTATCACACAAAATCCCAGAGTCCTTTTGGGCTAAGATTTACAAGAATGTTCTTAAGCTAAGCTCTGGAACAGAAAAACTACCAGGAACTAGGCATTTGTGAACCTGTGTTACAAGAGAAGGCTAGACGTCCTCTGCTTTAGGCCTCCAAAATGAAGGCTGAGGGATTATATTGATACCTTCTCTAAATTCACAGTGGAGATAAAGGACAAAAATAAAGGCACACTATGGATGTTGGTTCAAGAACAAATGGTCAAAATCTGGCCAAAATTAACTAAGGGTAAAAATTAGAACTCGTATTAGTTTTAGGGTAGTGAAATCCTGGAAATTCTTCAAAGCAAGTCAGAAGACTGCCTACATCGTTGCTGTTTCCCTTAAAGTCATCTCCTGGCATGGTATCAGCCGACCCTTCCACTGTCAGAGTTAAAACTCTAGTGACACATGACCTGCTACACCACCAGGGCAAAAGAAGATATTTTGGTGTCTTCAAAAGGAAGGATTTTTTTTCCTGGAGGAAAAAAAGCAATTCAACCAAGGCCAGGTTGGATGGGGCTTTGAGCAACCTGGCCTAGCGGAAGGTGTCCCTGCTCGTGGTAGAGGGGTTGGAACTAAACCACCTTTCAGTTCCCTTCCAACCCCAAACACTCTATGATTCTATGAAAAAGCATGTTTATGAATGACTGGGCTGGCCGGACAACAACGCACACCTCCACAGTGTTTGGTACCTTGCTCCTCCAAGCAGGCAGCCACATCAGGGCCTTGCCCTGGCACCTGGCTCACATGACTGCCCCAGACCTGTGTGATTTGCCAACAAGAGGCACAAATTTACTCCCTATGTGCACTCAGGCTTGTAGTGGCTGTGGCCCTCATTTGGAGCAGCAAGAAACCAAACACTATGTGCAAAGATGCCTTCTTCAACTAACCCTGTGAATTTGTGATTCACAAATACCATTTTATCCTTGGGAACCAAATCACAAATTCATTGGAAGCCATAGCATGCCCACAGAGTTACAGGATTTGCTTCAGTGAAGGAGAGATCCTAGCAATTTCACTGGAACCCTAAGCAAAACCTTACAGAAGTGGCTGGGCAGGTATGAGGGCAATGCCAGTCCCCACTGGGATTTGACACTTCTGAGGCTGAGAGTCAGCAGGCAGGCCTGCTTTCATTTTCCACATTTGAAATGAGGGCTGCATTCTTCCTCTCAGGGAACTAACATCACTGCAAAGCCCCCTGACTCCACGGCACCCACACAGGCAGCTCCCACGCCAGCCTGGGCGCATTGGCCTGCCCCTCTCTTTTCAGCAATGTGCTGGCAGCAGCTTTACTTTTGTTTTACTGGCTGATCCCTCCATCTGCACAGCGGCTGGGCCCATTCAGGGGCCGTGTGCCTGTCTCCCACTGCTCCCAGCCCCGGCCCCAGCACAGCCATTGTCTCTGGAAACGCAGTCAGTCTTTCCAAACAAAAGTCCCCCGGGCTGGGTAAATCCTTCTGACATCAGCCCCACAGCAAAGGCAGCTGAACTTGGACTTTCTCCCCAGCCACGATCTTTACGACTTGTTCAACGTTGCTGACCTCATGTCAAATAAGCATTGAAACAAAGAGCATCCTCACCCCCATGTGCACTTAAATGTCCCTCCTGATCCAGGATGGGACCCACCAAGAGGCTGGCAGAGCTCAAAAGCTGCAGAGCCCTTCTGGGCTGTCTCAGCCTGAAAATCAACAAACAGCAATTCAGGAAAGGTAACATTTCTGTGCAAGTGCATCCCTGCATTCTCTGCAGTGATGGATCAAAGCACAGCCACATCCTTCATTTCTTCTCGTCAATATAGAAGCATGGGACAGAACTAAATGTCTTATTTGCAGACTATGGTTTCTTTTTTAAGGACAAAAAGTGAAAAAAAAATGTAGAGAAAGAAGAGATTAAAATTTCTGACGGTCCAAATTGATCTGGTTTTTACTTGAGAAGGTAAGAGAGAATCACTAAAGGAAAGATGTAGGAAAGACTTGTTCTGTGTTATAGACACCTACTTATACTTTTCTGTTCTTGACTGGGAATTGCTGTTAACTTCCACTGTGATATCTCCCACCATAGTCACTGAGATTGTGATGATACTATTCAGCTATATTTATGAAGCTGTGATTGAGAGCTAGGTAATATTCTCCAAATTAGGAGGGAAAAAAATATTGTAAAATCCCTTCACTAACCCTTCTCAGCCAAGTACGCCAGTAAGAAAAGCCACTCCAAGTTGGTGACAGTAATAACTTGAGAATTCCAAGTACCTCATATTTACAAAGTGACAGCTTTCAAAAAAGAAACTTAGAGCACTCCAGGGGTAGAGAATAGTCTGAAATATTTCCTCAATTACCTAATTTAGCCGTACTCTGACTTCCTCCTGATGTAGCCAACGTAAACTTTCCCGTTTTCTGCTTTTTTTTTTTTTCCTCTTGGAGATCACGCCTTACAACAGACACATGAAATCCCACAATTCCAGTTGCCATTGTGCCAGGGGTACTTTTAGAAGCATAGAATCATTTAGGTTAGAAAAGACCTTTGAGATCATCCAGTCCAACTGTTAACCCAGAACTGTCGAGTCCACCACTAGACCATATCCCAGTGCCACATCTACTCATCTTTCAAATACCTCCAGAGCTGGTGACTCCACCATTTTCCTGGTCAGCCTATTCCAGTGCTTGACAAACCTTTCAGTGTATGAAGATTCCCACAGAATGGTGGGTTTGGGTCATTAGTATGCCAAGCAGTTTTTTTTATTTATTTTTATAGACAGTTCATCTTCAGGTTTCAATGCTGCTCAAAGGCTTCAAAGAATATTGTCACTTTCATCATTACTTACTTGTGTGGTTTGTTTTCATCCTCCATGAAGACAAGAGAGGACTTTGAGTGTTTTCTCTCTGTGTCTGACAAAAGTTAACAATGGGTATTTGCATAAGAAAGGCTCATGATTTATATTTTGATTTTCAATCTATACTCAAGATAAGCCTAACCAGAGATCATCTGGGGAAGATAAACATTTATCCCACTTTTCCTTTGACGAGCTAGAAAATGCAAAATTTCAGAATATATTAAAAGGGAGGATGCAGCCTTCCTACACTAAATTTATAGATCTACATTATCAGACCTGGCCTTCACATTTCCTTCCCTCCTCCCCTTTTCTGTGCAAAAAATCTGTACAGCAAGGACCTTGTGCTCTTTTTTTTCTTTAAGGCTCTTAGCACTTCCTAGTAGTGTCTGAATAATTAATCATACTAAATTTGTATATGGTTATGCATGCAGAACTATTTGTACCAGAAAATAACAACATCAACATGCACAGAAACTGTGCACATAATTTTGAGAGATTTCCTGGCCTATGTGTTGAGTATTGTCTTAGAAGGAATTAGTATCTTAGCAGTGAAAGCCTTTATGTGACGGTAGTATTGTATTAGTGGTTACATAAACCCTTACAAGAGTTCAGACCTCACAAGAATAAAAAGGTGTTACGGGTAGGAGGATTTCTTTTTCTCCAGCCTTCTCCCTGAAAAAAATTATTTTGCAAGTTTTTTCCACCTATTTCATTTAAGAGACGCTCTCAGCAGATAAGGTTAGCACAGTACATATGTCCCTTTCCAAATCCTCACTCATCTTTCTCACTAACCATGCCTGAGATTCAGATGGCTGGTCATGCCCAGCATTCATTCCATGCTTACTGAGTCTTTGAGGAAACCACAGCTTCAAAGCCATTGTTCCTTACGGTGTTTTTTAGCTGCTGCAGCATTTTTCCTGTGCCCACATCCTTTACCTGCGGGGCTTTTCTTAGCAATTATGATTTACATTGCTCTAATGCACAGCATTTTTAACTGTGGGACTTTGCCCTACCTCATTCCAATTGCTCGGTTCCTACCTTCGTCAGTGTGCCATAACTGGTCTTCTGGCATCTCACCCAGCTCTTTATCTGACAGCCAAACTACTTGAGCTGGTGCACATCACTTCCAGATCCTGCAGTCTGTAGGATACAGCCATTCATGGGAGCATCCCTTATTCCTGCTCTCACCTTCATCTCTGCACCTCAGCATGAAGCTGACACTTGAGCACTATTCCCTTGGGTACAGTGTTACAAATCCCATCTCTGTCACCTTCCCTTTGCGCCATAGTGGTTGTATCAAGGTTACCTGGCAGGGCAAATCTCAAGGGATTTGGATGAGATCTGCTAGAATGATGTGGTGCTTCCATCCAGTCTGCGCACTCCAACACCTTGGCACAGCAGGGAATGGGAAAGAAAGGTGCATGCTCTGGTCATGCCCCAGCATGGAGTTTGGACATGCCTGAGACACACATCCAGGCACAGATGCTGGGAAACTCTGCTGGGTTCATCAGAGTGGGCTTTGCATTGGACAAAGGCTGTTATTGCATTTCACAGCTACTCTGCTCAAAACCATGGGACACTGAGGATTATTAAATGCCTCTGAAATACGTGCCACCAAGCATGGCATTCCTTACTGCCTGCCAACAAACAAAACCAAGTCATTACATCAACATCTATATCCCCCCCTCAAGAGTGTTAAATATTGGCAAAGGGTGATACTGGGGAAGGAGAGGAGGAGCTGCAGACACAGACAGGAGGGAGGGGAGAAGTCTTTCCTTATATACAGAAAAAAGAAGTAGTCTCAATCAGAGCTTGTGATGTTCTTTCTGCGATCTTCTCCAGCCTGCATTTACCAAAATTTACCACTGCAGAAGCCACTCCAATCATTATGCACTAGAGTAGAAGGTTCTCACTGGCACATAAGCACATGTGTGCCAGAGATGCCAGAGTCACAGCTTTCCAGACTAATGTAGTTCTCGAATATGCACATCACTGCTGATAAGGGGATGGCCAGCAGGGGAGGAAAAGCACAGGCTCTTGCAATGCAGCTCTTCAAGTTTTTTTCAGCCTGAAAAAATGCAGTCTGTCTGTGGAGTACACTCCAGTAGCTCAAATGTCTTTTCTTCTAGCCCCCAGTTTCCATTGTCCTCTCTTGCTGGGACTCTGAATGCACTTGCTTACTCTGCTTTTGATTGACTCACTTCTCCCTCCACAGCCAGCAGAGCACAGCTCACCAGTGCCCTGCTGTTCTGCAGTGCCCACCAGCCTCTGGCTGTATCACACACTGGAAGAACAGCCGCCACCTACTCTCACCCTCTTGCCAAGCAATGCCTTTTGCTTTTCCTTTTGTTGGACATTTGCAAGTTGGAGGACCCCCTGCAAGCTGCCCAAGTGTTGAATGAGGAGGACCCTGGGACGCATGATCCTGCAGAGCAGCAGGCATCCTGCTCTGTACCTGCTCTGACTACCGTGGGGGGGTTGCATTCCTCCAGGACTCTCTAAAAGATTAGCAACTAACTTGGGAAGAGATAAGGGATCAAATTAAGTCCTTAAGTGGTTTGGGTTACAACACAGGAGAAAAGAAAGCCAACAGCAAACAAAACAATAACTTTAACTCTACTCTTCCCTGATGCTCTGGAATGGACAAGATTTGGAAAATCAGCAAAAGTACAGTTATGTGAGAGGGAGTGAGGCCTTCCACCAGCCTCCTAGATCCACTTTAATGTCTACTTATACTTATTGTTTGACTACATAACATAACAACAAAAAAGTCTCTTTAGTGCAATTTCACATTTTTATTTTTATAACAATAATTGTTATTAATGCTGGAGAATTTCTTCATATGATGACTCTATCCTCAAGCAGAGGCATGTTTGAAAGAAAAGCCCCTCATTTAAGAACGTAGGAGAAGATTCAGTTAAAAGTGATCAGATATAGATACACCTCTCAGGAAGTATAGCTGGTTATGCCTTTACTATTTAGGAGAAAAGCAGAGTTAAAGAACTAAAAATTTATGATGGTTTTCTATAGGTGTCTTTGAACAAGTAACATCTTGCAAGCCTTAAAAATTCTTTCTCTGTCCATACAAGTAAATTTCTAAAAATCAGCTGCATGCACTTATTCATTTGGAAACAAGGGACAGATTCAAACCATTCAATTTTAATAACCTGTGGGAGGTATTGCACAGAATTCCAATAGAGACCTGAATCTCTGTCCCAGTGATGGTGTGAGGGGGAATCCAACAACGGAGCTCAGGGTGACCTCTTTCCTCATCTGGGATCTGCAGGGAAGTGTTACAAGTCATGTCAGATCAACACCAGGTTCAAGTCTGCTGAGACCTACCTGAGAAACTGGTCTTGGCAAAGGTAGCAAATGCAACAGCTCCACTGAGAGCAACCAGCTGTCCTCCAGGTGAACGTCCCACACAACCTGAGCAAGCACGGCGGGATTACGCCAAACCTGAGCAGCTTTATTAAATCTTATTTACCTAAATATGAGATATTTCTCACATAAAACTTCTCAGCAACAGGCCTCTGGTTATTTTAACTTCTAAACCCTTCAATAACTTAGAAAATACTCATTTTAATAAAGTACAATATGAACAGCCTAGTCCTCCCTTCCAGGAGGTACTTCACATGTCAGAGCACTTCATATACTTGTTACCAACAAGTGCAGGCCCTTTAAGTAAAAGAAAAATACTTTGGCAATAAAAAAGCAACAGCCAGCAGCTACAGACAGTATTATTTAAATAATAGTGGCTTTAGGGTCACCTTTTGAAAGGCAAAATAAATAAATCCTTACTGCAAAGCCAACATAGCAAAGCATTCTGGACTCTCCTATCTCCAACACTACCACAAGTCTTGTGTAATTTTGGATTCTGGAAAAGGAAGGTGCTGATAGAAACTAAAGTCCACCAGGCAAAAAATGAAAGTAGTTAGTGCATGAACTAACAACAGAGGGAAAATGTGGGGATTTATTTGACAATCCTTTCTACAACACTCCAGAAATCTGATAAGTGGTTGGGACTTTTCTCTGGAAAAAGGAAGGAATTGAATATGACTTATCTTTTAAGGATAACATGGAACTAAATCTCTTTTTCTTGATACTTCCAAAAGATCCATTATGAAAAAAAATCAGAAAAGAAGCAGTTATCTGTGCAGTGCTGCAAAGACTCACTCACTCAGTAATTTAAAAACTCTAAACTTGTTTTCTTAAGGATCCTGCAGGGATTAGTCCATATGTTGTAGGAAAGGTGGTCACACTTTTCCTTGGAAAACAACTGGTCAGCCACCCTTTTATGGCTACGGTTGCAGGGAGAGGAGCAACACATCATGGCCAAATATGGAGCCTGCCTGAAGCTGCTGAAGCCATTTCTTTTGTTGGACCCAAGCCACTAATTCTGCTTTTTTATTGCATGTTGTGTTCAGCTAGCCCAGATGTTATAGGGGCATCGAGATGCAGAAACACTGTGCCTTCCCTTCAAAATACTTCCCCTGAAAATACTGCACAGCCTAATTAAATAATGACATTTGCAACAAGAGAGATAATGCAAAAGTTAGAGCAGCGTTTCAGTTTGCACCCCTCCTTGACAAGGAGCCCAGAGCAGCTGACAGTATGCAGAACATCATGCTGTGCTAGAAGACCTGATGTGCTCAGAAAAATAAAACCCATCCTCAGCTTGTGCTGCAGTGGAGGAAGCAGGCAAGGAGGTCTCCTGGGAGTCCTCATACAAGGCAGTCCATCACCCAGACTTGCACAGCAGTGCCTTCCGAAGGCAAGAGCACATGGCAGAGCATGTATTTAAGGGCAATAGTGCTGCCGAGAAATAACTACAAAGAAGGGATTCTCAGAGACTCACAGATCACCACCAAGACATTATTTGGCTCCCGTGCAGCTCAGCACCAGGCCCTGGCTGCAGGCTGAGCGCTGGCATTCGGGGGGGACCCGTGCCACTGATGGGTGGTAGGTACTTATGGGGACCACTGGAAACATGCTTAGCTGAACTTCCAGGCACACTGAGGAAACCATTCGATAGTGAATTATATGCAGTCCTGGAAGCAAAATGCAGAGACTAAAAGTAGTGGGGCTCATTCAGAGGTAAGTTGGCCTTTAGGTATAATACCTATCACCATTCCTCCATTTCTGTAATTAGGCTGAGGAAGGAAATTAAAAGCAAACAAGGAGACACAACAGCAATATCTCTTCATCAAACAAGAAGAAGCAAGTGAGAGAAAAAGGCAAAAAATTCACAGTTGCTTTTCCCCAGCCCTGCTTCTCCAAGACATCCTTTCGTGCTCCTTCATCCCCACCTTTGCTCTGCCTTGTGCTGGCACAGGCATTTGCTCAGCTCTGTGGTGAGCCAGACAAGGGGAACTAATCCAGGCTGAAACTAATCTTGCAAAAACAAATTACAGCACAGGGGCAGAAATGCACAGCCAGGGCAATGGGAAGGGTAAAATCAGCTCCCTCAGCAGCAGTCCCCCCCGGGTCATGTCGTACCTGTGAGTGCAGATGCTATCACATAGCAGGGAAAACAGTTCATGTGGCTACAGGCACACAGGGACTTTAAACTCAGCACCTCGGATGCTCGCTAGCAGTGGAGACAAGAAAGCACCCAGCTCAGCACATGCAGCAGAGCCTGCTTGACAAGGCAGCTAAATATTCAAGCAGTTAGCTCTGTGCTGATGCAGCTCCACAGTTAGCGCTGATTTAATGCCAGCTCCAGTGCGTTTGCATCCATCAGAGTCGCCACAGAGAATTAAGCACTGCAAGTGTAGGTCAAGAACTAGAGCTGGTCTCATTTCTTCAAATTCAAACTGAAATGTTCCAAATGCAAAAAGCAGCAGGAATTTTAACACTATTTTCCCCATTTCTGCTATTTGTAAATAGCCTTTAAGAACACTGAGAGGAGCACTGCCTCCCCAGAATCAGTCACAAGAAATTTTTTTCACTGCATTAGCCTTTTATCTCCCTCTCCAGACACCTCTGATTTAAAATAGCATTCATTTATGGTATAACCATGTTGACTACCAAAGAATTACAGCAGAAATAAGGTAGACCCACCCCTAATTAAGACTGCAGTGTTTCCTTCACTCCAAAGCCTCTCTGCTTGTGCCCAGCTCAGCTCTAAGCCATTGTGTTGCTTCCACCAAACCCAGAGCTGAATCTGTTGCTGGCAGAAACCAGAGCAAACTGGGGGCTGTTAATGAGTGCTGACTTGCAATGGTTTCTCAGAAGCCATTATATTGTAAAGGCAGATCCAAGTGCTGTGCTATTTAGCCACCGGAATGCAGTATCCCTCGCCTTGACATGCTTCCTGCAACAGGGAAAATCAAGGGGAACTGGCATCCAGCTGGGCTGGCTCCATACCAGCCAGAAATGCCCTGGAGCAAATATTTATTTGCCCTGATAAGGGTGCATTTAAGACCCTTATGTGCTCCTCTAGCAATTCATGGTGACCTCTGCAAGGAAGGTCACTGCAGTAAACTTCACCCTTAACAAATGATGGGGGAAGAAGAGAGGGAAGAGCAAAAAAAGGAAGGAAGGAAGGAAGAAAGAAAGGGGATGGAAAAATTAATTTTCTGGTAATTAGTTTGCAACATAGTGTAAGTAAATGATAGTTAATCCTAAATTAAATGCCATGGAGTAAAAAAAGAATAGAGGGTGAGGAAAGACACCAACACACGCAGACATGTGTGACAAGTTAGCTCTCAGAGTCTCTCTGAGAGTCACTATGGCACTAACGAGCACTCCTGTGATGCAAAGGGTGGATGCCATGTTCCTGGTATCTCAGAGGAGGGTTCAATTCTGCTCTCAATTACACCACCAGAAACTCAGAGTAACTCCCTTTTACATCTGTGAAAATGAGATCAAAATCAGACCCAAGGCCCCTGCTCGACAAAGCTTGCTGTGTACTGTTGACAGTTAAAATGATGAGCAAAGACATCAAACCTCTGGGAAAGAGAGAAAAATAAAGGTGACCAAACAGCAGGAAAAGGGGGTGGAAGAGAAGAACCACTCTTAGAAAAGCAATTATAGCTTCTGTTTCATGTTTCTTCCTTTATGTTTAGTGGAGACCAAGGGTGTCTTGCTTTTAAAAGCCAGGTGTGGCAGTAGGAATGGAGAGAAGATGAGAAGAGATTAATGGGAATTTCAGAGACAAAAAGAACTAGTGACTTTACTCTCAACAATATCCAGTCGAAGCTAGTCTCCTGACTTACCAGGGTTGGTACCAGTCTTCAGCTGGTAGGAAAGTCTGTGGGTGCTGTCCCACCCTCCCATGCAGATGAGGCATGAGGCTCTTTTAGTAAAAGAGTGCACAAAAGATACTATGCAAAGGGAGCTGGCGTTGCCATAGCTTGTTCCTCAAAAAAGCTAAGCCCGAAAACATAAACCTAGAGGTGATCTGTACTCCTGTTTTGAACTCGGCAGTCTTCTTCAGCAGGTACGAACTTCCTAATCCCGAGCAGCAGGGCTCTGCTCTGCCTATCAAAAAATATCAGAGCTTGTACGCAGCAATGACTCAGATACAGGATGGAAAATGGTACATATGCACACGCAGACATATTTCCATGCATGTACATGCAAGGGTCCAAATTTAATTTCGGGCAATACCTTAACACTTTTGGCTGAATGGCAAAATAGCCAAATCATAAACTGCCAATCACCGCCACTAACTTAGAAATATAAAATATGCCTGACACTGTAACTCCTGGCTTATGGTGCTGGGACTTCACTGGCTATCAGTAGTCATGCATGAATGGGCCAGAAATCCTCTGAAATCCATAGGGAGTGGAGCCAGTGGGGAAGGCATCCATTTGCTTTTTCCAGTAGTAGGCATACTCTCCTTCCAGTCCATTTTGGGCAACCAGGAACTTACCCATGAGAGCTCTTTCTAATGTGGTGCTGCCTAAATGCAAACATGCTTTATGTCTCTGCACTAGAGACATCAGCAGAAGGAGTAAAAGCCCAGCTTCTCATCTGCCCCCACTGCTCGCCTGGGGCTTCTCATCTGGGGCTCCAGGGCAGGCAGGGCTGAGCTGGCCTGGGGGCTCCTGGGCTGGAAGGAATCCCTCTGCATTGGCCCCAGGTAAAGAGCTCCTGTTCACAGGGAAGCTCCTTGAGACTGCTGGGACCTGGCAAAATGTTTCTGCCACGTGGTGCTTCTGGAGGTGCAGTTGAAGTAAACTGAAGGCTCTTGGTGAATTTTTAATCAACTGACTGCCGCATAAGGAGGGCTGCAGAATTCACCATCACTTTACCAATATGCTGACTAATAGCGTTGATTAAAATCCTAGGGTGCTTTTTGTAGCACACAGGAGCATTAATTCCAGTTCAGTTAATTACCTGTGCCTAAAGAAATGCCATTTGCAGCTTCAGCCAGGCCTGAAATTCTTTACCTCCCCTCTTAAAAAAATGGTGCTGTATTCACACACACAGCTGCCCCATCTGCCTGGGGTCCAAGGTCCTCTCTGCCCCTTCCCACTTTGCCCAGGAGGCAGGAGGCAGGAGGCAGGATGATGCCTGCATGGTGACTCCAGATCCACAAATGAAAGGTGCGATACAAGGGCAAAAGATATGCGCTGCCTCCATGACCTGATTTTGTCCTTTTCCATTTATCAGATGTTGGGTTTTGTAGCTTATGGCTGTTTCAGCTTCTTTTGTAAGCACTGCATTTTTAAATGGAAACTCTCAACTGCGCTGCAGTGGCAGCTGCCATTTTGCATTCATGTGCAGAGAGTGAGGCAGCGAAGGAGCTCTGAAGAAGAACTCACTTCTTTTATTCTCCTTGTTTTGCTGTTGCATTTAAATATAAAATAAAGGTCATCCTGACTGAAAGGATAGAATTGCTCTATGGAAACATATAATGAGTGCACTGGATGTAAAAAGGGCAAATGTCCTTTAAGCAAATACACAAATCAAATTACCTTTTTTTTAAAAAAAACAGCTTTTTTCTTAGACAGTTTCTTTTTGTGACTAGTGTGGGTCAAGGCTCAAGGAATTACAAGCTCACATGAGCTGCCACAATTGCAGCAGAAGAAATACTTCCACTGAACAGGAGCCATTTTCCTCTCTGAACTTTCCGAGTCACTATGTGGAGAATTTTAGGAAATGATAGAGCTGAAAAATTTGGAGAGAAAAATTACTTTTGCATGTTTGACCTGTTTCATGTGCTGCCCAAACCTAAAATTATTAACCATTTCCAGTACCACTATTAGGCTTACTGCTGTGATATTTATCCCTATTTGAAGGTTATGTCACTTATAGAAAGGAAATTAAACACAGCAGAAGGGAAGCCAGTGGCAGAAGGAGGTTCCAAGTGTCCCTGCCTAGTGCCTGTTGCCCCACTGGTACAAACATATAAGCTGACCTAAAGAAGTAATTTCATGTTTTCTGCCAGGTAAGCTCTGGAGAGGAGGGTGCAGAAGGGGGCACAGTGCTGCTCCTTGATGAGCAAATGACACCCTGCAGCCCTCTTCCAGCAGCTCTTCTTTGCACTGCCACACGCAGGAAACAAATACCTTACCTGGTGTAACACAACCCAAACCTACACCATAAATGCAGCATCGCTGTGATGGCAAAAATGCTGGGCTTGTAACACTGAAGCTGTTTGCAGTACAGTTTCTAGCCTTCTAGCCTTCCCTATCTCATCCCTTCCAAAGATGTTCCCAGCTAAGCAGATCTTGTATAAAGATCTGCTTGTTATAAATCAGAAAACTTTGGTGGGTCACAAAAAGTGGAAATCAGAGCTCTGTGGGGTGCAAACACGGCGACACAGTGTTGCAGGCCAGGGGCCATGTATATGTTATAAAATATATTTGAAAACCTGGTCTATACATGCGCTGAGTAGAAAAGCAAACGTGACACCTCATCAGCCCAGCCAAAAATTAACCTGGAGTTTGGAAAAACCCACTTCAAACCTGCGAAAACAACGACATCTTAGCATTACTGCGCAAAACTGAGTTTCCACCCAACAGCCCTTTCATAATGGAGATGCTCAATGACAGGAAAAGGAAGGAAATTAAAATAAATGGGAGTTTCAGATCATAATAAGAGCTTTGGAGGAGAAAGATCAATCTCATCCAGAAGGAGGTTTTGAAGAACAAGAATAATAACAGTTCAAGCCCCATCTCTAACAGTTCAAGCCCCATCTCTAACTACCACTTTGGGGGCAAATTATTTAAACCTGTCTTATCAGTTGCTTTACTCTATTGGAATATTATAAGCAATACTTTACTTTTATATTTTCCATAAATATAGTGCAATATATGTACACTCAGAATATAATCCAATTAATACAATCATGCACACACATAGAAAATAATTGGAAATTTCAAACACATAGACTATGCAGCACTGTCTGCTCCAGGCAATGCCAAAACTGTGACTTACACTTCAAGCCGGAATGGGAGTAATTTTAAAATCTCAATTTAAAAAAAAAAAAGTTTGGAAAATTGTCTTGAGGAGATCTTACTTCATGTTCTGCCTTTTGAAACTTTAGGACTCCTATATGCCAGATTTTCACACAGCCAGGAGGATTAACAGATGCAGCCAGAATCTGAGACTGAGAACTATGTCAGGAATTTGAAATAAACCATTAATCTCCGACAACTCTGGAAAAGGCTGAACTCAAGTGACATCCTCATTTATTTAATTTTAAATACATGTCACTCCCAGACCTTGACTGGGTTTTTGCAGACTCAATAACCCTCCATAGGTGATTTTCCTAGTGAAAATGCAACCTACAGTGGACACTGGGCACAAGCTGTGAGGTCCAAACTGTTGTCAGTGGCAGTAAACTGCTGGCAAGCACCGAGGTTGGGGTTCCCAACCAGTCCCACATCACCTCCTGCCCTGTCACTGCTTCAATGCAATACTTATTTGAGCAAAGAAAAAGAAACCACATGAATTTCCTAAAACTGATTTTTAGAGGGGAAGCAGGGAAAAGTCCCTGCGGGTGCTGCCACAAGCTGGGATGCCCTCCAGGCAGGGCTTTCTAATCCAAATGGGGTTTTTCAGTGCACAGCAGCTTCAAGCTCGCAAGCACTGGCTGCAGGGTAGATGTCCAGCAGGTTGCTCTGCCAGTGTTGCTCTCTCCTTGTGGGCCAGCACCAGCAACTTCAGTGAAGTGTCTCACGGTGCACAGGGGAAACATTAATTTTACAGCAGCCTGGAGAAAGAAAACACTCATGGAAGCTTTCAGCTTTTGAAGTTTTCATCTTTTTACCCCAAAAATCAGGACTGTGCTGCTGGCCAGGCTGCATGTGGGCCAGGGTGAGTCTGTCAGATGGGCCCCTGCCCTCATGCTGTGGTGCCTGGAAAGCTCGTGCCAGCACCCTGACTGGTGCCACCAGCCACCTGAGGTGAGCAGGCCTGTGAAAACACTCAGCAGTATAAAATCCTCCCCTACTGTGTTTCTTATGCTGCCCTTGAAGAGCATTATATCTATCATCTGCTTTGAGTCCTTACAAGTGAGTTCTGCTCCCATCCTCCGCCAATTCAGTGTTGATGTGTTCAATAAACAGCCAAACAGAAACAGGTAGGACCAGACAGCAGGGAAAGCAATCTTTCCAGCAAAGCTATCTGTGAGCAGCATGGAGTAGGTAGGGAATTCCAGGCTGTGGAGGATGCGCAGCCTGCGCTGGGAGCTGCTCACGCCAACGCAAAGTATGGTGTTACTACTTCATGAAAAGCTGGGGAGACAGTGCTCCTTTACCACCACCTCTGCTACCAGAAACACGTTACTCAATGCTTCCTTCAGATGCAGTCACTACAAAGCATTGCAAAACATGCCTACTGACACACTGATAGGAATTTTAAATTCTTCAGCATCCTTCCAAGCCCTTAACTCTGCATCTGTCTGAAAGTAGGAAGATTCACTCCTCTGCCTTTTTTTTCAAACTGCACTTTTTTTTTCTGCCTACAAATTCCCACAGGATCTCCATTTTTCAAAGCTATGGGGAGCTTTAGGAAACTACTGCCACCACTATGGAACATGGAGGCTCCTTCACTGCTCCTCCAGCAGCTCCACATTTCTTTTCCTGGGAAAAACATCCTAATGGTTGGATTTAGTGATCCTAGAGACCTTTTTCACCTTAATAATTCTATGATCTACAGAACTATGAACTAGTTGTAATGTACTAGACACTGACCCTCGCCGTTTTAACTACGGCGGGTTTGCAGGTTTGCCAGAAGCCTCAGGTCTTGGTATCACCTGATTGCCTGAAACCCTGTTTTGATTTAAAACTAAATTTCTTCTAGCTTATCTCACTGCAGATTAATGAAAAATACTTGAAACACTTCAAAATGTTTCAAGACCTAGAATAATAGTAACAATAATAATTTTTTTTTCTTTCTTTTTTGAGCAAATCTCAGGTGACTTGGACATGACTTCTGCACACCTGGGGCTGCCAGCAAAGCAGAACTATCTGCCTATTTTCTCCTTATCATGGCAAGAATTCCTGCAGGCCCAGGAGGCCAGAGAAGTCAGCATCATGACAATTACAACGATTACAACTTTCTTGTGAAATCAAGAACTCAGCAGAGGTACAAAGAGATGTAAATAGCATCCAATGAATCATGTGAGAAAGCCAAGCTGCAAAACATCCCTTCTCTTCTTGGCTCCCAGCCTGGGGGCTCAATCTTACCATAAAAGTCCTTCACAGATTATCTAGCAGCAGAGCATATAAATCTCCTTTTATTTCAAAGCAGTAGGTAATCAATACCCTAAATAAGACAAAAACACAACTCTCTTTAGAAGATTGTTTTCTTGATAGAAGACAGGGAATAAATATTCCTAATAGGTACCTACTTACTTCTAAATAAAAATGGCATAAGCTCAGTAATGTGTGATGCCTCAATTAGAGTCCCATTGTGCTATGAGATGTACAAACAGGTCAAACTGGTTCAAGCTATTCTTGTGACAATTTCTGAAAATGAACAGAACATGGGAAACATCAAAATGCTGAATGTAAAACCTCCTGTAATTCTGTCAGACATCTTGACTTGAGAAATCCCCAGGAAACAAAAGAAGCAAACTACTAGGATAGGCAATCTTAGCATAAATAAATATATAAATGAAAAATTAAAGCACTGAAAGCTGATTTTACATTAATTCTTGTTTTGTGGATTGCAGGGATGAAAGGCAGCAAAGAAGTGTGTCTGGTGAAGTAACTCCCTCTTTTGATAATGAACACACATGCATGTGCACACACACATGCACTTGCCCTCTTCCTACATACAGTAAAGAAAATCACTCTGCTTTGATTTTCATAAGTAATAAATGAGTCACATCTAGATATAAATTAACATGATTAATACTGAAGAGCAATCCACTACTTTAAATTTGCCCACTGGCAGTTGCGCACACATATTTTCAGTGTTTTTTTAATTTGATTTTTCTAAAAGGAAACCATCTCTCATCCCTCAGTGTCTGAGATATGAATGAGAGGTGGTTTGTGCCAGTAGCCTCCAACACTGAGAGACTGAACCTCCCAGGTCACTTTAAAAATGGGTTAGAACTCTGATGATGGAATGAATTTCCAAACTTCCCTTGATTTTGTTGCTAATTACACAGATAGTCTGGCCACCCTGATTTTCTCCAAACAGTGCTTTGCATCCCCCCTATGTACAGTAAGAGACGTAGAGTCTTCAATGCTGTTCAGCTATGTACAGCCTTCCACAATGGCTCCAAAGATCCTGGAGCTGTGAAATGCAGCAGATCAAGGTTCAGTTACTGTTATTATGAGAACTGATAGAAAATTTTCCTCTGGAAAACAATTATGCAGAAAACTGGGTTTCTCCTTAAGGAACACTTTCTACTAAACCTCTGTTTTCCATTGAAAAATGTCAGTACGCTAAACCCTGTAGAGCAGAGGTGTTAAGTGCTGCTGCAGTGAACCTGGGGAACTATTTCCATGTGTTGCTCATGGTCTCACCTTGGGGTCATATCCTGCATGCCTAAAAACCACACATCAGGTGCCTGTCTGGGATGGGCTGTGTCTCTTTACCACGTGGGAACCATTGGCTTGACCAGGCTAAAGGGAAGAGTGGAAGCCTTAAGAATCTATAACTATAAAGGTCATAAAATTCCCTGGCAGCGTTTCAGAAGCAATATATTTAGATGTTAGGGAATGTACTTCATCGAAACCTCACAAACTTTATGTGAGGGAAAAAAAAATCCTTCCATTTTCAGGTCCAATTACCATCATGAGAAGCTGATGTGATAACAGTACTGGTGTCAAGTAAAAAGCAGATAGCAGGACCTGCTCTCTGCCTGGGGGAGTTTGTGATCTAAGTATTTCACCACTGTCTGCCAAAGTAATATGCAAAGGTATGGTAAGAAAGATATAAGCAAATGCTTCAATTTGTATATCTAAAATATTACTAAGTGCTGACTCCTCTCATCCAGTGTCTCTCAGCTGCGTAATTCTATGTAGAAAACAGAGTTAAGGAGTGTCTTCAGGGCCAGGAAATGACTTACTTAAAGATCAACTGTAGATTTCATATCTAAAGTATGGTTGGTAAAAGAAAAAGAAAAATCTGCAGGCAAGGTTAGCAGCACTGGTGGGGCAAATGAGTCAGAGGAGAGTGTGGAAGAGAAGCATGCAGAGGAGAAAACCTCTGAGGGGCTAAGGGTGCCTGAGCATAAAGGGAGGAAACAGAGGTAGCAATTCAAAGCGGGTGGCAACATGGCTAGAGAGAGGGAGAGGAAAGAAGTAAGGCTGTGGAAGAATAGGAGTGGTGTTTAGGGAGATGGGTAAGTTCTGGCTGGAAGATGGGTGTCTGGCCAAAGCTTCTACTGCAGATGGTTTGGAACGTGAGAGCAAGAAGACCCATAGGTGACCAAGGGCTTTTGAGGGTCAGAGTGGAGAAGCAGGATGGTGAAGTACAGCCACGTTTCCAAAACAGGGACTTTTGTGCAGTTCTCACTGCAAAACTACCTCCAGTTTTTCACAGTGAGCTCAGACAACTTTGGCATCTCTCCAGCCATCATTTGAGCTTTATTTTACAATGTTTGGGCAGTTGCAAGTGGATTGTAAGCAGATAGGAGAACATCACTGCATGCTCTCCATTGCTGTAGCCCTTGCAAGTGCTAGAATTAACACCTGAGCTTTTTCCTTTACCCCGGGGAGTGTTCATGCCTTACAATGGCTCTGCAGTAAGAAGGTCCTCTGGGTTACAGGGAGCAGACCGACAGATCCTCCTCCTCCTGTCCTCCCATGGAAAAGCCATGTCCAACCCCAAGACTTATCCATCACAGGCACCTGTGACAGATGTGAACCACATGGCCGGGCAGTGGAGAACAGTGCTGCTGGGACTCTGGAGAGTGATCACCACAGGCTGGTAGGCAAGAGGTACGGGAAGAAACTTCTGCATTCCACTCTGGAGGTGTGCCAAGAGCACATTCAGCAGCCTTGACCTCAAGCTCAGGAAAGAAAGAGAGAAACTTGCAGCAGCTTTGTTCAAAAAGAGGCTCTTGAATACAGGGAGAGACTCAGGTCTGTCCTAGCAATTGAAGGGTTTAACTTTTTGTCATCAGATCTGAAGAGACCACAGCAAAACAGAAGCTGGTACTTTACAGAGATCTCCCAATTCCCGTGTCAACCCATGTGTGCAGTTACATAGTTCAAAGGAGGAGAATAAACACAGGCACCTTTGGAGAGGAACAAAGAGACACCACCACCTTGAAAAACCTTTCCTGTAAGTGACTTGGTCCTTTCCAGCTCACAGACCTGGTCCCCAAGGAGTGTTGAGCAGCTCTGTCAGAGCAACCAGACTTTATCACAAGTTTTCTCATCCATGGCTGAATTCAGGTCACGCCTCCATGATCATTAATCCTGGCTCTTTGCTCTCAGTATACATTTGATCTGGATCAGCCCAGGGCACATAATCACATTTAAGATGAATTAGCTAGAACGCATGATATGGAGTTTATGCTGGCCTCAAGCCAGCTGTGGGAGGATGAACGACACCAGATCCTGCACAAAGCCTGCCAGCACAAAGTTACACTGGTGCTGTTTTTGGAACAAACGTAAACCAGCAGAGCCACACCAGTCCCCTGGAACCAGCCCTGTGCACAGACCGGTTGCTGCATTTTTGATGCAGTTATACTTAGTCAGAGGCAGACTGACTAAGTCTCACTTAATTACGAAGCCAGGGCAACAGACTTACTCTTAGACAAATCGCATTTCAGTCCTTACATTAGAGTTGTCCCACAGTGAGAAGGATCTACATTACACCTAGACTGGGTGTAAACAAACACATGGTACCTTCTTAGCTTTGTCTCCTTCCTTGCTGGGTCTGCTCAGGGCACATCCCATGGTTCTCTGGCACTAGAGCAAGAAGAGCCACATTCTCACTCCTCCCTCTGCATTTTGGAAATGAATTGCCTTACCCTCTTGAGCACATAAAAGAAAAGTAGAAGACTCTCTTGATAGACCACTGATTTAGCCTGTGACTTTACTGCTGAGTTTCTGCACCACCAAACTAAATATTGGGAGGAAGAGGAGGCAGGATGAGAGACCCCCTGGCCAGTGCCTACTGTTTTATCGCACCAAAGCAGTCACCGTCAGCTGCTATCTCTGCTTGAAAACATGTTCCCAAAACATCTGCTGTGCGTGCCACTGCTAGCCATTTAAAATACCATATATTATATGACTTTAATGGAGTTCAACATAGTAGTCAGAAAGTATAGAAAACTGGCAAGTGTTCAAAGTGTCTACGTGTACACAGACAGACAGCACAATGCACTGTTTTCCTGCTAGTGTCTGGGTGACAATATCTATACATGCCATTCCAACATGAGCTTGTAACCAAATATTTTCATATTCAGGTTAAAAATAGAGTAAGTTTTCTGAAACAATTATTGTACCAGTTATCTTTTTACTAGATACAATTAGATGGTACTCAAACTTCATGGATTGAACCCCTAACAGATAATTTGGAGGAAAAACATAAGTTCTAGAAAATAAAAGCCATAGGTGCCTCACGTGGGGATGCTCACATAGAAGTGAGAGAGTTTGAGGAGGGCCCTGAACAGCATTTCCACCATTCTCCTCATGACAATGAAGGGAACAAATGGAAGAGAAAGGCAAAGAGACAAGCTGGCTCATCTCCTGGCCTCTCACTTTGCTTTGTCTTTTGTCTTAGTCTGCTTTTCTCTAGTAGGAAAAATAATTTCTATCCTACATCTTGAACCCCATAATTCTTTTATTTCTAAGGTGTGATAACATTTCTTTATTCCTGCCAGTTGTAAAAGAAAGCTTTCAAAGACCTTGGTGAAACATCTTCTGTTCTAGCCTAGCTGATTTGTGAGATAATCTGTTCTTAATAAATACAGTCCTAAGCCTGTAGTTCTTAAGTTTTAGATCAGCACAATATTCATTCCTTGCTGTGACTCAGTGGAGGCTGTAAGAGATGGCGAAGGGGGAAAAAAGAAAAGTATTTTTATAGCAGGTTATTTTTATTAGAAAATAGTGTGTTGTATAAAAATGGTCTTATTGAATTGAGGTGTTCAAAGCAATTCCTGCAGAGTAAGATTATAGTGAGCAGAGTGCAGGTGAGAAGGTCAGAACTGCAAACTAAATGCAATTTATTCCACTGGTGCAGAAACCTAGGAATGTACTCCAAGGTAATAATAAACACATGTGATACAAGTATCTCACATGCATAGATGTACATCCCACTACAGAAATCTTGAACTGTACTCAAAGGCAGTAACAACAACAAAAAGTACAAATAGTAAAAAGTACAAACTTTTAGTCTCCTCGCTAAATTATGTAATAGATTATGTTCAGCACAAGTTATGAGAACAAATACATGGCTAAAAAGACTACACTTGTCATATGTTTAAATGAAACATTTCTGGAAAAAAAGGTAAGCTTGCAGAAAGAAGGATGTGTTTGGGTGTGTCCATTTGAATCCATAGTAAAGCCCAAGGCACAAAGGAGATCAGCTCGAAAATGAAACCCAGGTGGTACATTAAATGTACATAGGTAACTAAACAATACAGTGCAGTGGAAGTACACAGGATTCAAGCCAGTGCAAGGGAGGAGATAAGACATCTGTAAACTGTCCAGGGGACACAATGTATGAGATCATACCGACATTGTAGCTGTTTCGATGCATGAAAACCAGGGGAGCCATTTCTGCAGAATGATCTCACGTTCATTAAAGACTGAGCTCTTACTGTCCAGTTGCTACCTGCTCCAAGCTCATCTCAGATGTCGTGTGTCCACTAGAGAAGTAGGCAAGGAAATGCTCAATGAGAAAAGAAAGCAGAGTTCATTTGCAGTGCTATGAAAATGGAGAGGATGAGGATGGGGAGAGCAAGAGCAGTACATAGTGAAGTCACCAAACCACCTGGTGCAGCCTTGTATTTGGCTGCTCTGAAAGCAAAACCAAACTGCTCACCAGCAGTACTTTGACCAGTGGCTTTAATTAAACTCAGCCAGCCAGAAAATGCACATTTATACATATTGACTCCTCAATAGTTACCCAAGATGAAAGCAAATGAGGATGGAGGTAGGGGTGGGAGGGGTCACTGGGAAATGAGGTTTTTCTCCTTTATTCTGCAGCTCATTCTATATATTTTCTTAGTGGCATGTTCTTGTCCATACCACCCTCACAGCTTGTCACCTCTAGTCGTGCTTAAGCCTTCCAGTTTGCCAGTGGAAATTAGGTGTTCAAGTCTTGATAGCATAGATGCCATGCTCACCAGCAAAAGACCACACAGACCATGTTTTCTCCACTGGCATTTTATTACATTAAAAAAACTATGAGCCAAAAAAAGCTGAGAGTTACGTTGATACAAATTTCTACTCACCTATATTCTCCCCTCTTCAAAAAGAAAGACAAAATGTAGAAAAAGGCCCAAGGAAACCCAACACAAGGTAGGTTTCTTGAAGGAACAATCCCTTTCTCTGAAGAGCATCTGCAGTATAGTATGTCAGTCAGAAACTGGAATTTCCTGCAATCAATCAATTTAATTTAAAAAAAAAAAGTGACAGCCTTCCTTCAAATGCTGCACACGGTTTGGTTGCATTTCTGTTTCTGGATCTTTTGATCAATCATGGAAAAAAAAGTGACTGGCTGGACTTGCTCTACTGAAAATGAAAGATGAACTGGGAAGCCCATTTATTTTACTTGGAGAAAGAAACAAAGACAGACAAACTGACCAAAGAGCCAAACCAGGCCACTGGCCAAACCAATTATTTGTGTCTTGCCAATCATTTCAGTCCACATTTGTTCCTCTAACAAAACTGAGCAGCCTGTTCATACAGTTATTTGCCTAACAATGAAGAGGCAATCCAAATTCTTCTGGATTGTTTCCAAACAAATGTTGAATATAAATTGTCATTCTGGTAATTTTCAAAAAGAATGAGTTGGAGGCTTTCAGGCCTCTGCACTTACTAATACCTATTAAACAACCAGAATGAAGCTGACTCACAAGAGAAAATGTCTTCTCAGCTGATGGAGCCATAAAATTTGGCATTTCTGGCTTGTCTCTGGAGAGGAAAGTGATTTCCTCTATAAATTATGCTCAGATGTGCTACTATCCAAACCAGAACTACACAGTAAACACAGGTAGGGGAAGATTGAAGAACGGGACAAGATCCTACTGGATACAACCAGAAGGTTTGCACTTGATTTATTGTCTCACGGTTTGAAAATACCTCACTAGTGCTGCTGCTATAGTAACAAAACAGACTGGTATGCAGGTTTGTGGTAATAATGTTTGTTGAAAGAGTTTTCTCAGTTTTGAATTAATGCTTTTGCCTTTTTTTTTGGCCTCCCTCTAAAGGACGTTTGTATACGAAACAAGAAATGTGAAACTAGAGGGGAAAAAAGGTCTGTAAAGGTTTAATAAGAGAAATGCATAAAACCATGCAGTTACTTCACAGAGATAGAGGATCAAAATATTAATGATTATTTGGTAATCTCCTCAGCATTTCAGCCACCCTTTGGGCTTTGAAGATCCTGACCTGGAGGCGCAGTCCTCCCAGCCTCTAGAAATATCGGCAGCTTTCTAACTGAAGCAGCATTGAATGGGAACTGAGGGGAAGAGAGCAAGACTTGGTGTATTCAAGGCCAAGTCCATCCTATGGCACCAGTGACTCAGTCCCTTACACACCTACTTTTCAACAGCCCCTGCTCATGCAGTGACAATCAACAGCAAACCTCCCATCCCCCGTATGTGCAAAATTACCTGTGAGCTTTTGCTCTTGTGTGGACAAAGACTAAACCCCATTTGTCATACTGACCCATTGACTGAAAAGAGAGTCTGCTGTTTGGCCTTAATTCAACAAATCCCCTTATCCAAAGAAGATCTCCTGTAGCTGATCGCAGTACATGCGCGGCTGATCTGAGATCTTAAATACATCCCTTAATTATCATAACATTAAGGGCATGGAGGTTAATTAAAAAGCAAATGAGGGCACTCCATAAAGGTAATTCCAGTTACTCTGACCTGCAGAGGCATGCAAGGCTTTTGCTCTGGGTATTTAATGGAAAGGGAAAGCGGTTTAGTTCAATATTATCATGGCCTCTTGAATATAGCATTTAGCATGGAAACCCAGGAGTATGCTTTTATTTCTCATGAACCTAAAATGGGACTATTTTAATATTTCAAAAAGAGCCAAGAATTTGGAAATCGAAGAATGGCATTTGTCTTTACTTACATGTTTTCCAATACATATTTTCAGTACTTTTTATTATGATATAATTGATCTGTCACTTTATTCCTTTATTTCTACTCTCTGTTTCTGTAGAGCCACAAGGAAGAACAAGAGACCTCCACACCTACTCACACTAATTATCTTTCTTACTGCTGATGGCTCACCCACACTGATAAGCTGAGAAATGTGAATGTTTGACTCACTGAAAAGGGGAATGGAGATTCATGCAGCTGGTCTGTGGTTCAGTTCCTCCATTCAGGACACCAGCATAAAACTAAACCAATGAGAAAAAAATATTTTCATGGATTACAGCCCATTAGCACGTAAGAAGGGAGGAATTAAGAAATGGCATGGATTTCTGGAGTGGGAAAAAATCTCCAGTCTGACATACAGAAAGGGAAATGCTCATCACCTATAGGACAGTTCACCTCATTCAACAAGAAGAACGGTTTCTGCACTGCAAATTGTTTATCCAAGGTCAAAACAAGGCACCAACACCATTCTTGCCATCGTAACTACTGCAGTTCAAGGAAATAAACCATCCACCAACACATCTCTCTGAAAAAAACCCAAGGCCCTGCATGCTAGTGCAGGAGGTCTGAGCCATTTATTCAAGCTTTTTCACCTTTAGTAAATAAGGGCAGCTACAACATTGTTCTTTTTGAGTACATCAGTTTTGGCTTTTGGTTTTCTGGCAAAGCATCAAGGTATCCTCTCAGTTACAAAAACCTGTGATCCCTCTGAGACACCAGCTGTTTGGAAAGTGGAATATGGATTAAGTGGCCCTTAACTGCCAGCCTGCATTAACGAGACTAAGCAAGAACAATGATAAATGAGGGGGTAAAGAAGATACTGTAATAAAGTACTCTGAGTCTGGTAGGAATTTTTAAACTCAAAGTGTCACTCTGGCCTCTTTCCCCTACCCCCAAAAGAGGTCAAGAACCAAATCAGGAAATTACAGAGAGGTAGGATTACCATCTGGCACAGGAAAACTTTCAGGGATGTGACATGAGAACACCTGGAAAGACAGTTTGATTAAGGACAGCCAGCATACATTTAGACACAGGAGGTCATGCTTAAATAACATGCTGGATATCTTTGAAGATAATGCTGCTGTGGCAGATAAGAAAAGCATGACAGATGCTGTATAGCACATTAGATTTTTCAAACAAAGTTTTGACAAGTTCCAGCATCAGAGATGACTAATGGAGACAAACAGAAAGTTATGGATCGCAAAGTAAAAGGACAAAACAGTGGCTGTGGAGCAAGAGTTCAAATAAGATATAAAAAAATATATTGGGAAAAGGGTACTGCATGCAGGAGTCAGATTTACAAGGGTTATCCCATCCCACTTGCTCCCAACATTGTTTCTGTGTCAGACCAAGTATCAGCATGACCTACAGTACCTGTGATGAGGGCTCTTACATTATGGCAGCAATAAACTGGGGCCTTTAGAGTTGCTTTTGGTTCACAGTACAGAGCTTGTAGTTGTACACTGATGTCAATACAGAAACACTGAAGAGAATACCTTCACATAGTGTTCAGGCTCTAATCTAAGCATTAAATCTAGGCTGAGCACACTCAGTGCTGAAGAATTTAGTTCAGTCAGCAAATCACAGAATCATAGAATCTTTCAGGTTTTAGGATCATCACGTCCAACCATCAACTTAGCATCACCACCATGTTCATCATTAAACCATATCCTTACATGCCATATCCACACTTTTTTGAACATTTCTAGGGGTGGTGACTCAACCACTTTCTTGGGCAGGCTGTTCCAATTCCTTGCCATGAAAAAACACTACCTAGTATCTAATCTAAAGCTCCCCTGGCACAACTTGAAGCCATTTCCTCTTGTCCTGTCACTTGTCACCTGGGAGAAGAGGCTGACCCCCACCTGGCTATAATCTCTTTTCAGGTAGTTGTAGAGGATGATAAGGTCTCCTCTGAAGCTAAACACCCACAGCTTCCTCATCCACTCCTCATCAGACCTGTGCTCTAGGCCCTTCTCTACCTCTTTCTCTGGACATGCTCCAACACCTCAATGTTCTTCTTGTAGTGAGGAGTTGAAAACTGGAGACACGATTTGAGGTGTGGCCTCACCAGTGCTGAGTACAGGGGTTCAATCCCTGGCCTGGTCCTGCTGGCCACACTATTGTTGATACAGGCCAGGATGCCATTGGCCATCTGGGCACAGCTGGCTCATGTTCAGCAGTTGTTGATCAGCCCCCCCAGGTCCTTTTCTGCTGCTTTCCAGCCACTCCTTCCCCAGAACTGCCTGGGGTTGTTGTGAGCTGAGTACAAGACTCAGCACTTGGCTTTATTGAACCTCATACCATTACTCCAGCCTGTGCAGATCCCTCTGCACAGCCTGCCTACCCTCCAGTAGACCACACTCCCACCCAACTTGGTCTGCAAACTTGCTTAGGTGCACTTGATCCCCTTGCCAAGGTCATTGATGAAGATATTAAACAGGGTTGGCCCTAGTCCTGATCCCTGGGGAGCACCACTTGTGATTGTTCACCAGTTAGATGTAACTCCACTCACCACCACAAATTGTATCTCAACACAAAAAGCACAAAATAAATTAATTCCTGAGAAAGGAATCGGGCAAAACCATGCATGCTAAGTACTGTAAGAACATGACACTTTGTTGAGGCAAGGGATTTTAAGGGTTGTAGTAGAAAAAAATGTAAGTAAAGCCACCAATATATGGCAGAACATCAGAGAAAATTACAAAAAAAAAAAAAAAGGAGAGATGGGATACAACAATTGTTAATAGACATATGGCAATAACAACTAGAAATCAAGGGCTTGTTCTGGAGATGGAGGCTTAACAGATGCTCTGTATTAGTCACTGTATGACAGAATATTATTGCCTCAGAGGGTGCAAGAGCAGGGCAACAAAAAGTGAAAACAGATCTTGCCTCTTACTGGGTCCTAAATTATTAGGTGGGTGAAGGGAGGGCAAGTTGTGCTTACTTTCATTGGAAAAGAAAATATTTTGATGTGACCTAGTAGGTGCTTTTCAAAATCATGATGGGGATGATCAAGGTAAGCTCTACCAAGCTAGGGTGGAGCAGCAGGGAAAGGAAAGCAAGGTATGCCCAAACAGCTGCAACCATCTTAAATAATACAACTGGGGAAAAACAGGGAAGTTGTCAGGTAGAGCTGCTCCAGCTTAAAGGCAACAAATGTGGAAGATGTTATCATGAGAGGCTGCTGTTATCATGAGAGGCAGCTGAAACAAAGGCTGTGCATGAGCTCAAAAGACACTTGGACTTATTTCAAGAGAAGAGAAGAATTTGAGGATTTTTGTGAAAAAACAGAATCTCGGGATTAAGATGCACTGTAAAACAATAGGTATGCCAAGGCAAGTCAGGATGCCTAAAATTGTTCATTCTGTCACACATGTAAAGCAGAATTCCCTGTTTTGCTGCCACACCTTCACCCTGGAGCCACAGTTAAGAGAAATATCTCCATGTAGAAATCTTCCTTCCTGCAGCTTCTTTTGGTCAAACTATGTAAACTGAGAAGAGCTCTTCTCCCAAATACTTCAAGGCTACAAATAGCTGTAACAAAGGTAGAAATGAGCTGCAGGAGTGCCACCAAGCTCCATTTGCAGTGACCTCCTCAAGCACAGACTGCGCCTGCTGCTGCGGCTGCTGCTGCTGCACCATTT
This sequence comes from Vireo altiloquus, assembly GCA_013396875.1. Taxonomy (NCBI): domain Eukaryota; kingdom Metazoa; phylum Chordata; class Aves; order Passeriformes; family Vireonidae; genus Vireo; species Vireo altiloquus. Next base: position 443,660 of record VZRF01002702.1, on the reverse strand, counting down.
GCTGTATGGTCCCCTAAAATACTGTCTGAGGTCCAGGAGGAAAGGAGAAATCAGAAACAAAGTTGTGCTCATTTTTCAGGGGCATCTTCCCATGTCCTCAGCCTTTCAAGCCCCAAAATGGTCATAAGCTTTAAGAATCAGGCTCCCTGCAAACTCAAAGCTGCTCCAACACCAGGCTATCATAGACACAGCCAAAGCCTCTGAAATGCAGTGAGGCAGGGGGTAGGACTCCCCACTGCTGAGGGTCCACTGCAGGAACCCTTACAGCTACCTGTTTATCTATCTTTTTTATAGCATTTTGGTCTAAAATATGAAAGGAGAAAAAAAATTGCTGAGCATGTGCAGTCTAGAAGGAGATGCACTCATCCCTCCCAGCCCAGGGCCAGGATCTGATCCACTCCATGTTAACATCTCTGCTACACCAACAGCCTTGTGATCCAGTTTTGACCAGAATCATGCCTAGGTAAGCAGGATAATTGAAAATGGGTATGTAAGAATCTTACCTCTTTCTGTTTAAATTCCATTCTTATTTTAGAACAGCCACCTCAGAATTAGCCTCAGTTTTGTCAAGAGAAAAAAAATAGTGCTCCCTGATTTAGAAATTTACACCCACCAGTCTAGCTTCAAGCTCTTTCTTATGGACGAGCTGTAGCATGCAGAAATTAGGTGACTGTTTTGGAAATGTTCACATGCTTCTTTCTAAGAGAGAATTCATCACCATGCAGATTTATTTTTATGCTTGCTGTGCGTTATAGAAATATGTAACCCTGAGATTGAAACAGGTTTTCTCTTCTGATATTTTTTCTATTACCTAATATCCTGATACCTTACTCAAACAACATCATTAGTTCCTAGAATTTATTTCATTTTAATATGTCACAAGAAAAAACAAACATCAGAGCTGTGCAGAAAAGCATAAATAGCAATATAAGTATTGCAACTGTATACAAGAGGAAGAATAAAGTAGATGAAGGAACTCTCCTGTCGAACATGAGCATCCTGTCCTAACTACAATGATAATAAGAGAGACAGAATTTAGAAGAAGGCACAGGGTAATTTTTTTTTTTTTTAATTGCATTACTGTTCCTTTAGACACAACTTAGCAAATGATGGTACCTTCAAATATTCCTTGCATGGGTGTGTTTATCTTGTTTAGCAAGCACTGAATCCAAACAAACACTAATCAAAAGCCCAGTCAGTATTCTGCTTTCCCTTGCAAACCAGAGCTGTATCTCCCAGCTTGCTTTCCTCAGGGTGGCCACAGTATTTCTCTCCAGGGGACCTGCTCTATAATTGATGTCAAGTATGAATGTGCGAGTTTTTCTAGTTTGCAAATCTCAGGCAAAGGATTCCTTATCCCTCCTGATCACAACCAGCTCCCCAGCAAAGGCCTTTAACCAGCCCCAGTCATCACATCACTGACAGGGATAACAAATGGAGACGTAAAAACAATTAACTCTATTTGGGGTAACGACAGAGCACATTCCCCACAGGTGTAAAGGGACTTTTGACCATTTATGGGAAGGTGGAATTTGGCTGTTGGAGAGCCTGCCAGACTCCTCCATACATGCTCCAGCATTCACTATGGAAACCTCAATGAAGACCACCCTTATTTAGAACTGTAGGCAAGTTCCTTCCAAACCCATCCATTTTTTCTGTTGAAAGTTCTCATCTGAATGATTTAATGAGATTAAATACTCAGGATCTCATTTGCCTACAGAAGACAAACTGGCATTACTCAGGCAAAGAGACAATCACTAAGAAAACCAAGCAATGGGTGATGTCACACACACTTTTGCTCAAATATGTTGCTTTGGAGTAAGCAATTTCTAATAAAAATGTGTATTTTATGTTTGTTCCTTGTTTGTTACAAATTTTCTTTATGCCCAGGATTTATTTAGGATATGTCTTTTCAGTTCAATGATTGAGAAAGGACTGTTTTTCCTGATTAAAAATTGCAGTTTTACTGTTTAGATTATATGCTGATAAATTATATCGATAATCATATGACTATGCTGTGCTTTGCACAACTAGGTGGAGCTTGAGAAATACTCCTGCCTTTCTAGAAGTCATTGTAGAAACACAAAATGCATTTCCAGTTTAAGTCACTGAGCAAACTGAAGGACACTTAAGTGGCAGAAACATTGTAAAACAAGTTGAGAAAGATTAATTATATCTTGGGCTGCTCTTAACAATTTCCAGATGATCTGGAAACCAGAAACAGTTTGATAAATATAGCTGTGATACTTGTGTCCAGGCTGGAACCAAAAATAATCAGATAATGTCCTCAGCACTATTTCCAAATACATAGAAGTATAAATGTGTGTATGTGTGTGAGATATACATATCTCCAAACTGTGAAGCTATTTTGAAAAAGAGGAGGAACAAAGTTTATTGTTCCATATTGGCACAGCAACAGACAAAGAAACACATCATCTCCTTCACACAGAAGGAGTGTATGGAGCCAAACCCTTGTGATAGAAATAGGAAGAGCCAAGGAACCCTCTGAACAGCAGCATGGGGGTGGGAGCCTCCCCTTTCCCTCCATACCATTTAGTCCCAGCACAGTGAAGTGGGTTACATGAGGATTTTTGACCTCTCCAGAGAAACCTCTACAGCTTTTTCATAACAGAGCGTGGGTGAATTGGCATCACCTGGGTGTACAGCGGTGCCTTGAGAAGGTGGGAAGAGTTATGGTTATAATAAACTGTCTGCATCAAATTTTTTGCTTCCCTACAATGTCTCTAAAAAGCTCTGCTTTCCTTTTAAAGAAAATAAAAATGAAGAGTCTGGTTTTGCTTAGATGCATGTGCAGGCTGATGGCCAAAACCAGCAGTGAGAGCAACAGCCTGATCAAAGTTTAAAAAAACCAAGTAAAAAACCCCAAACAAACAAGAATATCCCAAGATAGACACTTAGCTGAACTCACTGTGACACAATATCCAAGTGCCTGTCCTTTCCCACTTCTTTTCTGCTTATTTGGGGTTTGACTATACTACAGTCTTGTCAGTCCACCCAAGGAAGTCCCAAGGGACTCACTTTCCCACTCCTCTGTGCAAAACTGGGAGAAAAGGTATGGGAAAAGGAAAGCTGAAGCCACTGAGCCACCCCATTCCCTTGTAAGTCAGCAGGCAGACAGGGCAGGAGCAGGCAAGGTAGAGACATTCCCTCTTGCCATCTCCAGCCCACCGCCCCAAGAGCTGTCTGGCCATGAGACAGTGAGCAGACACTGCGCTTGGTGGCACAATATCCCCTCTCTCCATCCTACCCACCACGGGGGGAGAAGGAACAGGAGGGCTGGGGATGCCTTCAGCTGCCAGTGCCCAGCTGGGGCTGTGTTTCCTGGAGTGAGAAACAGTCCCATGTCCCCAGGGAACTGTCAGGGCTTCCAAGGCAGAAACCTTGTACAGCAGCTAAGGCACAAGTGGTATAAATAATCAATGTCAACAGAGGAACAGCAAGGGAAATGTTCCACTACAGCAAATCAGCACCTATGTCCCTCATGAAAAAATATCTCCCCTCTTTCTTAATGGGAATAACAAAAAAGTACATTTCATATTGCCAGAGCAGTAAAACAAGCGTAAGTATTCCCTTCCCATCTTCATAGTTAGCATTTTACAGAATGATCCATGCTAGCACATCCCCTTCTCCTGCAAGTCCCAAGAGATAGTTAAAATGAGCATTTCTTCATTCATACACGGAATGCACATTCCAGTGCTGCTGTACAAATGCTGTGATGCCAAGGAAACGACCACACGATTCTCCTATTCAGGCTGCTTTTTTAAATGGAAAATGGGAGTTTTACCCTGAACTGTCTGCTTTTGGCTGACATTTTTCAGTTTTCATAGAAATCCACCAAAGATATTTTGGCATGCAGAAAATGAAACAGTTTGCTTCTGAGCTCAAAAGTGAAGTTTTTCATTTGGAAAGACTTGCAGATACTGTTTTGCTGTTTTGATACAAAATAAACTTTCATCTTTCCTGCCACAAGACATTGTTTGGTCTTGACTCTTCCATTATCCAGTTTCCTCCCTTATTTCTCTCAAGAGCAGCCCAAGACTGTCTGTCTAAATACTTCAGTCTCCTACTGTAACCCATGCCCTTTGCTTAGCTGATTCAGCTCTGATCACACACCAAAGTCATGCCATTCCCCTCATGCACATGCAGGGCCAACTGAAGAGCCTGTGCAGCATCTGGAAGGTATGGGAGAGCAGATAAGCCATTACCAGAAAAGGCAGCTTGATTTAATAAATGCAAGTAAACGTTCTGCTTTTCCTGATAAAAATTGCTTTTATTCATTTAGGGGAAAAGGGAAGCTTTCTTTGTCCTATTCCCTCTCTCCAAATTACATCACCTCAGCCCTGAAAACAAATATACTTGGACACCTGATTAGGGGGAGTTGGACATGCAGGTATTTTGATGCAGCTGAGTCTATTCTCTTAAGCTTAGTTGCAGTGCTCCCCTTTATACACATCATATCATGTTGCACAGTAATGGGTTAGGGAAGGGATTTCCAGATCTCCCTGAGAAACCAATTTAGTCCTGAAGGCAAAGAAGCTGAATGAATTCACATTACCTCAGACTACACTAATTGCATTAAAACCAAGGACATGGTTAAGAAACAGTAAAACACAATTCAGGTCTTCATGAAAAAGCTGCTTCTTGATTTCTCTGTTGTTTGCACCCTTCTGTTGTTTCACCTCTCCTTGCTCCAATGGAGACCAGAAGCTGCTGAATCACCAAGAGGGACTTTAGTCCAGGAAACAAGAGCCAAATTCAGCTCCACATAGTGTCCCAAGGCAGCTACTGCCCATATAGCTCATGCAACAAGTCAGCTGTCATTAGATTCATTCACAGGGAAACTTGACAAGCAGAAATGGCAATGTTTAGAGAACAAGGAAGGCTCAGTGTCCCTCTCCTGCTCTTCCCCCACTTGTATCAGGCCTGTGCCTTATGTCTAGTGGTGGCAATTAGTTTCACCAGCTGCAACACACACACTCGTAGACACAGGCACTGCACAAACGCCGTGGGAGCAGCTCTCCCAGCCCTGTAGAGCACTGTGCCTCAGGATTGCTTAAATGGGTATGACAGAACCTGCTGGGAAAAAGTGCAGAGAGGTGAACCAGCTTACCCAAAATTACAGAGTAAACCCATGGCTTCACCAGTCTCCGCCTCCTAATGGCCTAGTGACCACAATGGGACTGTACTGCCAGCTGCAAGAGAGCATGAGAATGGCAAGTGTTTTGTGGAACAGTGCACTCCCTTCTCTCCCAAAGCACACACTGCCTTTGTTAGGCCATCTCCTGCTCCAGCTCATAACTCAGCTGCACCATGCACTCCAGGCTGGCACCACAGAATCTGCCTGGGCAGTGGCAGTGCAAGCACAGCAGTGCCCTGAAGGAGCTGTGGCAGGTCCCCAAATTAATCACAGACAGTTTCTGGAAGCCACTCCATGGTTGACAGAGAGCCACCTTCACATTTTGTTTCCTTGGTCAGGTCTTCTGACACTTGCTTGAAACCCAGGCTCATTTGGAAGACACTAGGGTTTTGGGTGGAGGTGCTGCTCATGTCCTGGACCTGTGCTCAGAGATTTAGCTTTTCATTTCAAACCTCTTGAAGCAAGACAGATGGGATTTTCCCACCCCTTTGCTTTCCCCATAGAAGTGCTTTCTAATGACTTTTGCAAAGCCAGCTTTGCTGGCAACGTGCAGCTCTCCTCCCTCGACTGTTTCAACATACTGAGAACTTCACCTGCTCTGCACCCTGCTGTCTGTGACATGCAGCAGCCACCAGTGCCCCTGTCCTGACACCCATATCTCTGGGGGAAAATGAGCCAGTTGGGAGCAGGGCAACTGGAGGTGAAGCCGTGAAGAGGCACGTGGTGCTGCTTGTGCTGGGGGCTGCGAGAAGCAGGTCAAAACCTGTGTCACACACAGCCCATCTGTGCCAAGCCAGGGACAGAGATGCATGCGGCTTTCAAGGCCAGCAGGTGTTGCCTTCTTAGCAGACCACGACATCAGTGCTCTGAACAGGCTTCATATCACAACAGCACAGAAGAAGCAGAAGGTTGGGTTAGAAAGGAGAAGAGAAAAACAATATGCAATCTTTTATTTACTCTGAAAAAAACCACAAGAAGACTGGAAGGGAGGATCCAGCCTTCCTAACATGGCGTCTTAACTCTGGGGAGGGACACTGATGAAATTTCTTAAAAACACCCACCTCTTCCCAATGAATATGCAAGGAGCCCAGAGGACTGCTTCACTATTTTCCTAAAACAGAACTGGGAGGGTCGATGTCATGCACTCCTTCCAAGTATAAAATGTCTTTAGTCATGTTAATCCTCCTGCACCAGAGAGTGCAACATCTCATCATGTGAATGAAGACAGTTTTGTAACAAACATCTCTCTGTTTGCTGAAGGAAGGCTGTACGAGCAACACCAGTTCTGGCATTTTCCACACACTTTTTTTGTAACCTTAATTGTATTCTTTCACTAAAGATGTTCACAAGTTTTAGGCCTTGGGGTTTTGGATATTTAATCATAAATACCAGACAGAAGCATCTGTATAGTAAATCAATGGAATTTTTTGTCATCTCATTCACAGAAAACCCCATATCCAGAGCTGATCAAACCAAAAGAGGCAGAGAAAACTGAAGAGCTGTTTGATTTTCAGAAGATCCCTCCACAATAGCAGACAGAAACTTCTCAACTGCTTTTACTTGTAATTGCTGCAAAAAGTAGATCTCACGTGAAAGCTGAAAGATTACTTGGAGAAGAGCTGACTTTGCTTTTAGGGAGTGGTGGCACAGGGCTGAAGTGGTGATAACCAGTGAAACAACCAGGTGGAGGAGAAGAGTGAGACTTGCCTGCAGGCCAGCACTGAGTATTAGCAAGCTGGTATAACAGGGACTGTGCTGTTCAAATAGCTGAAGAGGCACTCTGTGCATGAGATGAGTATCCTGTACTGTATCTCAAGACATATTTTCCTTTACAAAACAGTTGCTCGTACAGTTCTCAAGGCTTTTTGTTTATCCTGTAGGTTTTCTCTGGTGACAGAAGAGGGTTGGTCTACTTGTTTTTACACATCGTGCTTCCTGTCTCTGAATAAAACTGGTGATGTTTATGACACTCAGTGCTCTACAGGTATTTATCAGCTGCATGCAGTGCAACAGGCCAGTGAATAATTCTCACATTGCTACAATTAAGCCACTCAAACTCCATCACTGGTTCAACTCCTGGTAAGACTTTTGCCTATAAAGCAATATACTTTTAAAGGAAGTAATTACTTGTGCTGAAGGTTTAAAAAAAAAAAAGGAGAAAAGGTATCTCAAATCCATCCTCTTGCAGATATTGGTAACTCTGCTTCATTTTATAACCACTACATTTTCAAAAAGTAAAACAAATGAAGGAGAATACTGAGGTTTAAAAAAGATCAATATAAAGACTTGTCTAGAACAGACTGTGCATTAAGACTATACACAAATGTTTCTCTGACCTCCCTCTTGAACCCTGTGTTTTGGTAGTCACATAACTTAACCTGTTTAGCATGAAAGTAAGCAGTGAGTCAGAGTCTAAAGCCTCCACAAATGCACGCTAGTAGAAGAAAACATCAACAGTATTTATTTTTTACAGAAATCCTAATGTCAGGAAGACAATATAGCAATGGCACAAAGAAAACATATTGGAAGGAGAATTTCTCATTTTTATACATGAGAAGGCAGGTTTTCAGGTTACCCCAGGTACTGCCAGTGGCTTGTAGGACAATTCCCTCTGGTCCCTGAGTGCCCTGAACTTTTATCCACACACTAGTCCATCTCTATCTCACATGACATAAACACTACTGCAACAGGTCCTCAAAAGTGTTTCCACTCTTCCATTGCTTCCAATAGGGTAGGGTCTAACTTAGAAGTTAAATTTGAGCATCCATCTGTCTTTGCTTACCACTCCCTGACAGAGAAGCAACATTTATTACTGACTGGCTAAAGCATGCATCAGGTCTGTGCTTTCAGACACAGCCAACTGCAAAATGGGATGCAGATACTAGGGTGCCAAAGGTTCAACAGTGACATTTCTTGGATTGAGTTTCTCCTTCCCCACAAATCATGCACATAAATCAAAACTGAAGAAGACAACAGAGCAACATTTGTACTGATTAGCATTTTAACCTAAAAGTGACAGCAAAGTAGAGAATATATTCGTCCTAAAAGACAAAAATTACCTAGTAGAAGATGGGAAAAGGACTGTAAGACAGTGAAAAACATAGAAGAGATTCAGGCAGAGGGGAAAGAAGAAATAAGCTTTCTTTTCATCCCCTAAAAAGGCAACACTTTCTACAATTTCTACAATCCAGACCAAAGGTTCTCCTTTGCTTCACAGAGTTTGAAAGAAGGGAAGAGAGAGAAAAAGGAGAAACTGAGCTTCTCTAGCAATGCGGGTGTTATGCCAGGGTGCCTTTCAAGTGCTGCAGCAGTGGTATCCAAGCATTAATTCCTCTTTGCCACACTGCAGAGAGGCAGTGGCATCTCAGCAGATTCCAACTTCACCTTTGCAATGCCCAGCAGAGCAGCTGCACTCCAGAGAGCAGCTCTCTTGCACGTCCCTGAGCTGTCAGTTTGCAGCACATCACTCCAGCCATCCGGATGGGAGGCCAGCAGAGTGGGGAAGGCTCACAGTGACCTGCCCAGTAACATTTTCTGCAGATTGGAAATCTCAGTCAGAGCTCATCCAGTCCTATCGTAACCTCCTGCAGTCAAGCCTGACAAGGAAAGCCAACTACAGACTGCCTTTCAAGCCTCACCTGCTCTCCCAAGAGTAGCTCTACATGCTAAAAGCATTTTGATGGCCTTTCTGAAATGTCTGTCTGGCTAAAGTGACCTACAAATACCAAGGAACTGCACATCCTTTATTCCACTTGCCTCAGTTTTGGAAAGCAAGTGATGTATTTAATGTTGGGGGACACCACAATAGAAGTCAAGTCAGAACAACAAGGTGGGCAATGGAAGAGCAGAGGACTAAGGACTAGCTACCAAATTCTGGTAGAGGTAATTATTATCATCATCATATCAAAACATGTTGACAAACATGTTATGATGGGGACTATTAATCCTTATAATCAGCTATAAAGGTGCCTCCAGAGTAGAATTGTCTTTACTCCTTACCTCTATAAGTATGAACCTGAAAGGAGGAATGGGAAACAGGCAATTTGCAAAACTGTGCTGTCTGAGCAGGACTGCCAATCCCTTCTCCATCAGTGTCAAGCCCCACACGTATGTACCAATGCAAAGAGGGAAACACTGTGTACACAGGTCTGATCCTTAGCACAGTACCTTCTGCTAATAATAAAGTAAGAGTCATTTGAAGACATTAAAACAGGCCAAAAATCCAAAAACCAGGACTCAGATTCACAGGCACAGGTAATCAGTGCAGCTTCAGTGATACTAGCCAAGTTACACCAATTTATACCTGCTAAAGTCTGGTCTATTAAATGTGAACACCTTCATAGGGTTTTATTTTCATTCACTAGATTTAGGAAAATAGGCTCATTTTTTTAAAAATACAAACTTCCTTCTCACTGTCAAGAATCTGTACTTGTATTCAGTGAAAAGGGAGCAGCTGAAATTATTGATTTTTCAAAAACACTTCCATCACTGCATGTGGAAAAAGATTTTTTAAAGTAAGGCCGTGTACTTATATGTATGGAGAGATTAAAAAAATCCCACATAGGTGGCACATGACGTATATAGCATACACCATACACATACCATATATATTTGCACGCATACCATATATACACACACATACATGGGCCTGCATGTTTGTATGTAGACACCCGTGGCAGAGATGTCTGGAAAGAGGGCAAAGGGAAGTCTTCATGCAGTCCAGACTTTCAGGCCTGGCCTCTGCAGGCACCAGGATAACTGTTACTCAGTGACCTTGTGGAACAGAAAATTTTCCTTTCTGTAGGGTCAACTGTTGTAGTACATTCAAGGAGGCATTTCCAGCCCTTCCACACCTTCCAGTAAGGTTCTCAGAGAGACTGGTTCCCTGTTAAATCCCCTGCATTTCCAGAGTCCTTCTGCAAGGCCTGACAGGTCTCACCCATTTTATACAAGGTACCTAAACTTATGCCTGCATTGGAATAGCCTTGTCCTTCATGCCTAAGATTAAATGCTTTGCTCAATCAGCATTTCAGAGAATGTTGTTTTTTTTTTCTTTTGCAGCAGGAAAGGAAAAGATCTGTGGCATCTTTCCTCCCAACAGCCTTCTGCAAGCAACACTGAAGGTGCTCTGGCTAGGGCCAGGCCCAGGTTCCCAATGGTGCCCCTCTTATGCCACATGCTGCAAAGAGGCAGGAGGAGTGCCAAAAGGAATGCCGAAGTTTGCCTTTCCCTTTTTGGAATGTCAGTACTCATTGATCACTAAATCACTTCAACAGCTTATTAAGTAGATGTCTTAGAGAGTTACTGCCAGTCTTCTATTAATTTAAAAATACTAATGGAGTTTTTTCGAGTGTAATTTCTTTCTGAACGAAAAATGCTCCCTGTGTTAAATTATGAACATTTTGCTCACTAACCAGTGTGCAAGGCTGTTGATAACACAGAACACAGATTTAGTAGAAATTTTAACACTGCAATATGTTTTTAAGGTTGCTCCATAGCTTTGTAGTCTTATTTCTTCATCATTTCAAAGGATCCCTTCCATTTGGTTTTTCCATTTGCATACAAACTGACATTCTCTTGATATATATTATTCACAGGTTCATGTCAATACCCGCATAAGGAGAAGCTATCAATCACTTCTCTGATGATAACAGTAAATAAATAATGCACACTTTAAACCTTCAAAGCACTGCATAAATATCAGTTTGTTTTCACAACATCCCTTTAAGCGTTGAGGAAAGCAGTTTAACCATTTCACTCGACAAAGGCTCAGATTTGAGCACAGCTTAGGACCGGTATGAATCATTTTGTGTATTACCCACAGAAGAACATACATTCTGATCATAACCCATATATAAAGACCGGAAAAAGCATATTTCCTCCTTCACCCCCCCGCCCTGCAAAAACAAAACTGAAGCCAACTATTTCTTAATTTTAAAAGAAAGTGAGAAAGTGTTTCCATAACAAAATTGCTGTGTGGTATTACCAGATTCTGCTGCCTTTCCCTTTGGATACTGAAAGCTTCTGCTCCCCTGCAAACATGGGGATAAGGGGAGACACCACTGTCTGCTACCTCCTAGTGCCTCCTTTCCCACAGGGCATGAGGCTGGAGCAGCAGCTACACACCTTCGTGGCACCTGCAGGCACTTCTTTGTGGCCACCTCTGCTGTGCCACTCTCCCATACAAGGGACAGCCCACATCTGTCACAGGCAGGTATGTGCTCTGGGCACAAAATGAAATGCAGGGGGAAAAAATCTTTCTTGTGGTGAGAGTGGCCAGACCCTGGCACAGACTGACTGGTGAGCTTGTGGAGTCTCCATCCTCTGAGAAACTGAAAACCCAGCTGGATACTGCTCTGAGCAACTTGCTGCAGCTGCCTCTGCCTTGAGCAGGGGTTGGGCTGGATACTCTCCAGAGATGCTTTCTTGCCTCAATTGGTCTGTGTCTTTTGCATAAAGAAGTTGGGAATCCCTCATTTGAACTGCTACGTGCCCATGAAAAATAAATACCAATGTTTGAGGATACCAAAGCCTTTCACTGCCTTTTACTTTTCTGTGGGTACAGCTAGAAATGTCATGCCCATGGCTAGAGAGGTCATCAACTACCCACTCCTGCAACATATGATATAGGGAACCAGACACATGAAACAAAAAAACATAGACAGAGGACCAAAAGTAGACATATGATTCCAATATTCGGTGCAAGGAGCAGACGGGTGTTCTTTGTGTTTGGAAGCCTTTCAGCTCTAAAATAAAACTACTGTTCATTCCCCAACAAAAGACTGGGATCAAGTATCAAACTTTTTTTTCTTTTTCTTTTCTCTTTTTTTTGTTCAACAGCTACCAGCCAGACTTCACAGCACCCTTCTCCCACAGTTTTCCTTCACTGATTAAAAAAAAATTCTTGCCTAAACATCTCTGGTTGTTTCACATCCATTGATCATTCTACCTGTCCGCCTAGCAGAACAGGAGCAAAATAAGCAAGAAAACTAAGATAAGGCTAGATTTTTGTCCTGGAAAGCTGCAGCACTGTGCTGTCTTCCCTGTTTTCTCTCTCTTTCCCCCTCCTTACCATATCTGCTTTCATCCCTAGAGACATTTCCAATAGCAGATAAATCAGTACCTTGAATTCTTCTTCTGATGTTGTAACAAGCTGGCAACTGGCATGACATGTTGTAGAGAGACACTTGTGAATACCTAAGTCAGAAATAACGAGATTTCTCTCTCATATTCAGCATGAAATGAGAGGCAAATGACATCACTACTGAAAACAGTGGAGTGCAAGAAGAGGCGTGGGGACAGAAGGCAGGAAAAGTGGATGTCTAATGCACTTTGCTTACAACTTTTTTTTTCAGAAGAAAGAGTCATTTGAAGACATTCTCACAGGCAGCACCCTGGGAAACACAGACTTGGAAGGATGGGATGGTTGCAGAGGGCAGTGTCTCAAATGCAGGCAGCTCCACCCCATATCCCAAGGACACGTCCCCCGTGGCCAGGCACTGCTGTGTGATGTGGCCAAATGAACCAGCCCTTCAAATAAAAACAGAAGGGACAAAAGGAGGAAACAAAAGAGAAAGGGAATAAAAGATCCCAGCTAAACAATTAATGCAAAAGGCTGCTTCAGTTTATAGGCAGCACTGGTAATTGCTGTGTGTGTTGCCTGTGATGAATAGGGACTGGTTACTGTTGCACAGCTCATCCTTCTCTGCATGGCTGGGAACCGGCAGAACGCTGATCTCCACTGAAAGTCTTTAATTATTGTTAAATTAATCAGGGCAGGGTGTCAGGTCTGGGTTCATGCTTAATTGCCCCAATTTCTTGCAGCCTAGGACTTCCACCTTTCTTCCTTATCTCCCACCCCCTCCCCTGCCCATGCATCATTTTTGTATTTGTGTTGTTTACACAGCACTGAGTCACACAAAGGTTTTTGAGATCCCACACTTCCACTACTTCAGGACTCTGTGTCTTCGAAAGCCACAGTGTAACACAAAACTCTGGAAAGCAGAACTCCAGACAAACCACAAGACAGAAGGTAGAGTATTTTGCCACCAGTGCAGAATTCAGACATGGTTGCTGTTGTTACTTCTTAACACTGGTCATGCAACCACTTTTCAGCCATGATCTCATTCTCTGGGGTGGTAGAGAACAAGGGGCATTGCCATCTTAAACTTTCTCGTTCCCATTAGTAATCACTTCACTGAACAGCTTTTGTCTAAAATGAGCACAAGCAAGGTGAAAAATCTGGTATAAACTGTTATAGTGTTCAGAGCAGAAGAGTTCAAGAACCTGTCAGCGGTTAGAGATGACTTCCATATGTATTTGTGAAGAAAACTTTAGAAGTCTTCTTCACAAAATCTTAAGCCCCTAGTTTCTTTCTTCTCTGTCTCCCCAAAACAATAACGATTAGTGGGATTGGACTAGTATATTCCATCCAATTTCCAAAGAATTAAACCACAAGTACATAAAAGATTACAGCAAGGATAAAGAGGCTGTGCTCCATGAATAGAGAGAATAGGACAAGAAATAATGGGAGCAATTAAGGAATAATTAAGTTGTAGCAGAAGACATCTAGGTTAGTTGTAAGAAGAAAAAAGGTAGTAAGAGCATGAAATTACTTGAATAAATTTCCTAGGGAGACTGGGGGATCTGTCACCAGGGGGTATTAGGAAGCAGACAGACATAGCCTGAAGACATTGGGGTGGTCTGGATGACTTCTTCCAGACCTACAGTGAAGAATCAGACTGGTCTAAGGGAAGGGCAGTCACAGATGAGCAAAGTAGCAGCAGGGATCCTCAGGACCTGCTCAAAATAGAACTGCAGTGACAAATGCAGTACTAAGGGTTTGGCACTGTAGAATTCTGAAAATTACCCACACTCCAGTGCCAGTCCAGCCTTTACACACGACATAAACAAGATGGAATTTTCCATGATTCTTATAATGCAAACATATCATTTACAGCAAAGTTTTGGAGGAAAAAAAAAAAGAAGAAGCATTAAACTGGACAGTTTCTTTATTAATCAAAAAGCATAATCCTCCCAGCAGTCTGAATTCACAATTTTTCATCACAATGCAGAAAAAGTTAGCTACTTTTATAATGCATGAAAACCTGCATGACATAATCATACTTCTCCCCTTTCTCACCCAGCTGAAATGATCCATACAGCAAGGCACCAAGGGAAAGGCCTGAAAAATCAAACCTGTGTACAGCCAGCATAAGCAAAATTTTACTTTCTTTTTTAGCATAGGTTAAAGAAGACTTCATGGAGATTGTTCAGAAAGTTCCTTCATCATTTCTAGGTCATTGACAGGAGCAAGTTTACTGTTTTGAGTAATATATTATTAAGAGATGCCCAATCTAAGTGATCTAGTGCATTTAACATTGTGGGGCTGCTCACAAAGAACTTAGCCATGAATCTGACAGCAGGAGAAGGACTTGAATTCTGAAATCTCTGGTAGGTTCCCTAGCCATTCATTCCTTCACATTACTACATGGCTTCTTTACTTTTGGCTTCTCTCTGATAAACAAAAAACCTTCAACCTGCTGAAGTTAGTATAAGAAAGTATCTTTGATAATTACATTGACAGAGAAGCACTTTAGATAAAATGTGGTTGTTGTATCACTACAATGATTCTTACTTTTTAAAAATGGAACAAATTAGTAAGTCTTTATTATCCTAGAAAAAGGTGTCTAGCTTCTTATTGGCACTCCCATATTTACTTGGCTCAGTTCTACATTCATCAGGGGTGATATCATTTACACACTTTTATTTGCACTAGAGTGGCAATTTAGGATCATTGTGCAATCCCAACAATATGTATTACACTGCACAGCTCTGATCTCCCCACTCTGCTGTGAGTAGGGAATCTAACACCAACATAAGCGATGCAAGAGTTTCTCTTTACCTAATTGACTGCTTTCATCTCCTTGTTTTGGGAGGTTTGAGAGAAGGGAAACTGTGGGAAAGGGAAGAACAAGAAGCAAGAAGAGGGACCACAATGATATCCACTCCCTAAAAAGAAAATGTCTTTTGTTTTTTATTCAGACACATGCAACAGCAAAGTTAATCAGATAAAATTGGTCTTCAAAAGATACATTTCAGTCAGCCCATTTTTTTTTTCACTGAAGGGCAGATATGGAATGATCTGCTTCAAAGATGAATATATTGGGGTCCCACTGTGGCAGGCAGAGGGACTATAGCAGGCACTTTTACAGCACTGGCCCATGGTTTTTTTCCCCAAATCAAGAGTCATGAATGCCTGTTCTCTTTGGTTCCCAAGCTGCTCGAGATTAAGCAGCCCAGACAACTCTTGGTCTTCAACTGCCTCATTATCTTGGATTGGTTTTGTTCAAAGGTACTTCTTCTAAAGAAGATGGACCCCTGATTGAAACAGTATTACCTATACAATAACAAGTGCTCTCTCATACATGTGCATTGCATGTACCACCTAATTTTCTGAGGGCCACTACATGTCTTACCAAGAATGGCATTTGTGGGAGGGTTCTTATTTTCCTTTTACATATTTGAAAAGATCTGTCTATTTCACAGGTAGCTTTAGCTGAGACATCATTTTTTTCCTTTTTATCTGCATGATAAAATCACTGTGTTCATACTATCAGGAGAGAGTAAAAAGACAGAGTGGGTAAAACCAGTTCTAGGCACAGTGCAAACCAAATCAGGACATTCTGAGTTTGCTGGCACTTATTATCCTGCTTTTCTTGTCCATTGTAAGCATCATAGCATTACTCCTGAAAAATGTTCTTAAAGTCTTTTCTGAGTTTGTTTACCCCTGGGGCTAGTATTTTGTACTGAAATTTTAGCTCTGCCAGTAGAAGAGTCAGTTAGACAGAGTGTTAACCAATGCTTGGGCCCCCATGCTTTATTCCCAGATGCCTCTTTACACTGTAGCAATTTCTATGTTATTGTTAAATAATTGGAGGTGGGGAAGATGTGAGAAGGAAGTTTATGTGTATTGGCTTCTACAGATCAGAACGTAAAAGATACTTAAAATTCTCTCAAATGGATAATTTCTTAATTATCTTTATAGATTTTCTGTCTGTCTTGGTATTGCTACCACTACATCTCATTAGGGGTTGTTTAGCCTCAGATGATCTCACAATTGTTGTTTCACGATGCTTTTGAAAATTACTATAATTTGTTTGTTTCTTGTGTTAAAAAGGCTTGAATTATGAGCTTTTTCAACAAATGTTTACTGAGTATTACAGAAACCATAATGAAATTTCACTCTGTAACACTTGGTGGTTTTATTTTTTATTATCATGATGTTCTTTTTTTAATCATCTGAAGGATAACCAAACAGTTAAACCCTAAGTAAAGCTCTTAAGAGTTAAGTTATGGTTAGCCTAGAGTTCTGGAAGCAGGACTTCATTAATTTGAGCAGTATGTTATTACAGCTTATACATAAGAAATCATAGCCATTAGTAGCTGAAAATTATTACTTGAAGGCTAAGGAGAAACAAGATGACAGCCTTACTTGACCTTCCAGGACTGTGTGTCAATTCTCTGTGCCACAAACAAGTTACACTGGATATACTCAGAAGAGAGGTCAAATCCAAAAAAAAAAAAAAAAAAAAAATTTTTTCCTCCTATGAGACAAAACGTGCTTCAGCAGTCTTGAGTTTGGAGAGTGGAAAACAAGCATCATGAAAATGCCCTCTCATGGCACCACTTTTCTAAAGTGGAGACTCAAATTATGACCAGAGGGTCTCCACTGCCCTCTTTACAGCTGGCAGTGCTTGTTAGTGCACAAGGTAACAACAGGGAACATTCTAGATGGCCTCAACCTCCTTCTTGAGCACAAGATGGAAATGAACAGCCCTACTGTGAGGTGCCTGAAGGGCTATGACCCCAGACCTGTCAGCAGGGAGAACAGAGCTATTTGTCACATTAGAATATCACTTTTCTTTCTCAGAGTACTGCACTCAGATTGTATATTAAAAAAAAAAAAAAAAATCCTTAACATGCTAGAAGGATTTAGCAAAGGTACTGCTCCTCTCCATTTTCAATCTGTTTTGCTTGTGGACCTGACAACAAGAATCTGTGACCAGCCTTTTTCACTGTGTGACGGAAGGTGCATGCTCTCCGCAGGCTCTACAACAGGACGCTTTCCAGAAACAGCAGCAAATCTGAGAGCAAAAGGCCCTCAGGAGGATGAGTAATGCAGAGAGAAAAGGGAGAGAGTTCTGTGGCACGAGGCCCAAACTGCAACTCTTTATGAAGATCAATCAGGTTGGGATGTTACTGAGCCTGAACGGAGAATGCCTCTGTGTATGAAAAAAGCGCCTGCCCATCACTCATCGCTGTCCCGCGGGAGGCAACTCAGTCGTTGGGCTGTCCACTGTCTCTGCTGTACAATTTGGTGTCAAACCACATCAGCCTGAAAACTGTATTTCTCCAGGCTAGCACTGACATTCATAGTTCAGAAGAAAGACTACAGACCTGATTCATCCTCATTTCATGCCACAGCAGTTCCACAGAAGTCGATGGAGCTGCACCGGCACATACCTGGTCTGGCTCAGCAGTCAGGAAGTGCTGGGGTCTCTCCAGCTTCTTGGGAAGAAAAGCTCCTGCAGGGAGTTCCCACCATGTGAGCAACAACAGTGCTTCTGAAAGTCTGTGCTCAGGATTTTTGAAAGGAAAAGATTCAGCTCTGTGGGAAGTATAAATCCCTTATGAGTACTTCATGTGGATATCCCATGCAGAAAAAAATATGATTGGCAGGGCACTGATTTACTTTAGATCCTAACATTGCTTCAATGCAATTTTGGTGATGTTGTAGTATCTCCAAATGGCATGTTCTAGAAATCATTTTCAGTGCTGCTTTTTATGTTAACATTTTGAATTATTAAGCTAAGTACTTTGAAATCAGTCCTGCTGTGAGGATTGACCAGATGACCTCCAGAGCTCCTTTCCAGCTTAGAGTTTTCCCCAAATTTAAGATTTGGAGATTATTTACTTCTAGTGATGCTTATTCTGCCAAGATCTGTTCCAAACGAGACTCCAGTCATATGCTGCTCCCTTTTGTAACCCTTTTTTACTAACAGTACTAATTAGAGTGCATTACTGCAAGATCATTTCCAACTTATCTACACCAAATCTGCTTTTAACACTTACATTTTTTATGCATAGGAGTTCATTGTAATTTCTCCTTACTTAGACATTCCTTACACCTGAAAAGCAACATTTTCCAGACTGCCACCATCCATTTCCCCAGAGCTTCCATATGGCTTTGAACACCTCACCATTTCTGTTATCCCGTAGTAAATGAAGAGAGCCTGATGGCAGCCAGAACAAGAAAGAAAATCTCATTTTGTTTTGTTTTTTAATTAAAAACAAATACACTTACACACTGATCAGATATGTGGTGATGTCTCCCTGTGCTCCATTCTGTATGTCTGTACACCACGTTTATGTAGAGTCTGTGTAAGCTATTTTCCCAGGAAAAGTCTGTCTAAGCCCCAGACTGACACACCCTGTTCCTCCCTGGATACACCACTCAGACGCAGACAAATTACAAATGTGAACATGCTACATCTCTCGTGTTTCTCTGGGCACTTCCCAAGATTTTTTACGTGGTGTGCCAGAAGTGCTTCTGTCAGTCAGCATCCACTCCTCACCACAATTGCAAATGCCAAAGTGATAGAGCAGGCACAGATTTATTGAGGGAGGATTGCAGGAACAGGGAGATAGGATGGGCTGCCTGGCCCACACCTCTCCAGTTACTCTGCTGTCCTCTCACCTCTACCACCCATATTCTTTTCAGCACTGCAGACATCCTGGTGCTTTCTAAAAGAGCTGCCTCTGCCTGGTGGCACTGCTGGAGCAAACCAGTTCATTTGAGCTGGTAAGCCTGTCAGTCATTATATAAAAGATGTTCCAGTTTTGCAGAATATAAATTAAGCTTGACACTACTGCAGCAGGACCTTTACTTTTCCTGCACATCCAGTTACACTTGATGGGAGTTAACAACTGCAGGCAGCAAGAGAAAGACACTGCTTTCAGAAAAAATAGCGAGGAATAGATTTCAGGGGATATGAAGATGTTCGTTGCAGTGAAGAATTTTAAAATTAGCTGACAGTCAAATACCCCAAAACAGTTACTTGTGTACCTTTGATCTTTGGTGCTCAGCCCTGTGGCTTGTTGGAGGTGGTATCTTTCCTTCTCCTGCTTGCTTTGTCCAGGAGTTCTATTTCAAGGCATCTGAGTGCTGAAGCTGTTAGCAGAAGGTATCATTTGTGTGGTCCTTATCCTGATTAGCTGTGTTTCCACATGTCCTTTAATTCACCCAACTAATCCTGCTGATATCACGACCTTTATCTTTTACCTCCTTTATCACTCTCAGCTAATGAACTAGTTCCCTAACCTAGGTCAACCATGACAAATAATCAGCCAGGACTGAAATCTATAGCTTTTGTCCGCAAAACCAAAATACCATTGCTTTGCCAAATTCAAAGCACAGCTACAAACTAGAAATCAGATTATAAGATATTTGTAGCAAATATTTTATGTAAATTCTGGCACTATTTTTAAAAATTAAATATTTCATTAAATATAAGAAATTTGTCTGTTATGCCAGACTTTGACTAACTTGACTATAAAATAACATTCTGCAGACATTTGCCACAAATCATTGCATTATGTTTGAATGCACTCTGATATAAAAACAAGCTGGAAGAAAGCAGCCATGTCACGGCTGGAGATAGCACTTGTGTTTGGACTGTGCAACCAAATCTAGATCATGGGAAAAAGATACACCATCATGCTGGGAGACTCCGCCATATTCTGCTTTGATGCACACACAGCTTAGGTGCTATCAGCAAACAAACAGGTCAGTATTAAGCATGAAAAATGAGGACCTATTGCTTAAGCCCCGAGCATATTTCCTGTGCAGAAAGAAAGCTAAGAAGGCAGAAAACTCAGCAATCTGCAAAATTGGGCATTATTTGGTTCACCTGGAAGAGTGGAGCCCAGACCTCTCCTTGGAAGCAGTCAAAAGCCACCACAACAGCAATGTGAGATGCCAAGATAGGCAAGCAGACAACAGGCATCCCCTCACTGCACATGGGATATAGAGTCACCAGGAGCTACCACGCACCTGAGCAGTGACTTCCTGGACTCAGCAGCAGCAAGCTTTGGAAAGCAGCCACAGACACAGGCTGCCTTCTCCCCCAGGAACTAATCCAGCCTGGAGAGTAGTCCCTTAGCGGGGAGCAGACCTCAGCCAAGCTCACCTCGTACATCTGCCCCATTGGCTACATATATGCTAGATTGTCCCACATAATATCAGAAATTTGTTGTACTGGTCTAGGCAAACAAAAAGAGCAAAACCAAAAACCAAACCAACCAAAACTTCAAAAGCATCCTACTTCTCCACATTTGCACAACAAACTCAGTGACTCATGGTGCCACTAAACGAGATGGTATCGATAGGAGCAAAGCACACAAAGACCAGTGACCCACATCAGCAGCAGCTATTCTGCCTGGCACGGTCCCCAAAAGAGGCATCCCCCTTCTCTGTGCAGCCCGGCTGCAAACAAGTTCCATTGTGTCTTTCCAGTGATCCATTCTGTTTGCTGAAAGCTGAAACAGGGCCAGTGGCTCTTCTGCTGGCATCCCAGTCCACTTTTCGGCTGCATGCCTTGTTCTCTCATTCTACCCCCAGCCAACCAGCTCGCTTAAACAGCCAACAACATTCGTTTGGATTTATCGTGCAGTTATGGCCCGAGTCCAGATCCAAGCTGGCAGGATCAGTAGAGGACCAGCATCGTCCTTTTCAGCTACACACAACCTACTTGTCACCCTTTTGGGAGCCAGTGACTCAGACGTAACTGTATTGCAGCCTGGCAGCTGGTGGCACCGGGTGAGGCGTACAGAGACAATAACCCTGGCACCCATCAGGCCCTGGAGTGGAGAGCAGAAAGCCTGACTGTAACCCTCATTCAAGCCCTGGCATAATTAAAACAACATTACCATTCTTGGTGGCAGATTTTCACCTTCTGTAGGCCCAGACTTTCTGTGAGTGTTTTGTTTCACCAATTTACTATGTCTGAAAGTCAACGGATTATAAAACAGAAGAGCAAGCTCTCTTTTTTCCTTTTGTGCTACTGCTATTAGCAAAATCACTGCAGCCTGTATTTGGGGCTGTACATATGGCAGAGGCTTGACTGCACCCTTGGCAGATACCTGGGAGATAGCAAATGAAAGCAAGGGTTTACTCTTTTGCAAAGCTGCAGACAAGATCTTTTTTCAGGTGCTATTTCTAAAGGGGTCAAGTGAGAGAAATCTTATATTTATCAGAGGCAATCTTTCCCTCTTAGGTTGTGGTTTCAGAGGAGATGTGGGCAGCCCCATAGGTTCCCTGTGCTGCCACATTCTTTCCTCCTTGCCCATTGCCTGCTCACACCTGCTGCAGTGCCCTTCCAGTCCTGCTGACAGAGCTGGCTCCTCAGGCTTGCTGAGCCCAGACCAAGGAACTTGTCTGGGTGGATGAGGGGGAGAAAACAAAATATTAAGTCACCCTAAACTGAAAACAATTGCAGCCTGTTTGCCCCCACACAGTAGAGGGTACCTGCTCCTTCCCAAAGGGCTGCAGCCCTGCCATAAGCACTACAACATCCCTGCAATGCCCAGCAGAGAGCATGTCCTCCAGCTAGTTTTGCACATGCTCTCACTAGAAATCTAACTCCTTTCTATCTTCTCAGTTACCAAGGATCCAACCAGTACCAAACTATAACATCTGTGTCTTTCCATAAATACAGATTTTAGCCCTGCCTCAACACTGCCAACAGAGGATGGTAAGGCAAGAGGAAACATTTTCAGGGCAGTCGCAGAGCAGAGACTAACCACATCTCCCTCCTTTCCCCCTCCAAGGATGCAAGACAATGCTGTTACTACATCCTCGGAGCTATTTATGTGAGTGTGCAGCCCATGCATGTCCCATTCACCTGAGGCAATGCCCACTCCTAGTCTAGGTAACTCCAGCAGCTGATCTCCCTCCTCCTCACATCGCAGCTCAGTGTCCTATCCCCTCCCCCAGCTTCAATTTTTGTCTGCTCTTCTAGAGGGAATAACTCCTGCGGTTGCCTCAGCAGCTGCTCTTCCCTTTCCCAAGCAGCAGCAAGAGCTAAATTGACCTAATTCCTGCTTGTTTTCCTGCCACCCACAGAATCTGAAATAGCAGCAGTGAAAACTGCCAAGGCACTTGTCAGCGGCCGCTCTGCCGCAGCGCGGGACACGCTCACGTTCACTCCATTTTCTGCAGGTCCCCCAAGCCTTAGAAACTTCCCCGACTGCAAGTTTAGAAACCTGCAGAAGTGGCGGACAATTACTGCAGACAGCTCCTTAGGCAGCCTCAAGGACAAGCGGATTTTTTGTACCCTACGGCACATCCTTGGCAGTGCTCTTTATACTGCAAACATCAGACATATATCTATTTGTGAAAATCCATGGATAAGTCTCGCAGCTGCTCTCTCACCTCCCTTTCAGCTGTAGTTTGGATTTGCAGCCAGGCTTGGACTATCAGGCTGATTTTTTTTTTTTTTTCTTTTAATGAAAGCTGGGACAGTCAAGATCAAAACTTCAGTTGGAGCAGGAGTTGAATTTGTATATGTAATTCTGTAGAGAAATAAGCTGTCACCTGCGAGGCAATGTGAGTGACCTGATACAGATTCACCAGAAGCAACCCCCCCTTTGCTGAAGTCTACAGCTTCAGATACATTAAAAAAAAAAACTACATAAAAAATTATTCTTTCCCTCTGATGGCAACACACTGCCACAATCCAAGCTGCCCAACTGCCCCCAAAATTTACCAAGCTACAAAGCAAGCAGAAGTGGGAGCATTTTTGTTAATTAGTGTGTGGAAAGAGAGCCAAAGATACAGTAAGATTTGATACGACATATGGGATCCAATAACATGTCATTAGAGGTAGAAAGCAGCCCTTCACAGAGTAGCTTTTCAGTTGCTTATAAATGCTTTTGGTTCAAACTTCTAGCGGAAATTTTCCATGCCATAATTGCCACTATTCTGGTAATTAAAGCTTGTTGTAGTGCAAAAACAAAAGGGCATTTCCTAACTTCTGAGTGTGTGCCTCTGCAACTTAACTCATGGTTTCTAGGAACAGCTGAAGGAGGAACAAGGCTTAGGTCTACCAACCTGAACATGAGCAATGTTGTCATTCAAGTTTTCCCATACTTGATGGGCATCAGGCAGGGATGTAAATTTAACCAGCACATATTTTCTGTCCTTGCTCCTGTACTGGGTTTTATTGCTCTTGAGACTCAAAGCAATCTCAAATTTACTGGAACTCCTGTGTCAGTCAGACAAGAAATATCACAAAAAATAACAGTGGCCAAGCACTCTCCAAATAATCCTTCTTCCCATACCTTTGGTAAGAAGAACTGTTACCAGTAGAAAAAGCTTATAAGTTGTCATAACATGAAACAGCAGATTTCAATATTTAACTGAAGATTCTGTAGGTATCTTGGCCACTTCCCTCTCCCAGACCTCATCAGCAGTGACCAATGAATGTCATTCACTTAAAGCTTGCCAAAGCTTCCACTAAGAATTTCTGGCACTGCTTAGACTCCTAGGAAACCTCAGAGCCAAACAGTCTGTGTAATAACTATGAAAATTGTATTATTAGCTTCTAAACAGAAGCAGCATGACACTACAAAGGAAATATGCAGGCTGTCAGAGGCACTGAGAGAAGGTGTCAGCTACAAATTAATGGCTATTAAAACATATTATTTGTTCCAAAGTGTTAAAAATGAGATTTTTACTCTGACAGCAGGAAAGGTTGTGGCATCAGGTCCCACATTGGCATGCCATCTCTCCCAGCTGCAGTTGCCAGCATTTCAAAGCTGTTGATCGGTACCATTTTGACACTCCCATGGAAGCCTCAGGAGAAGTAAGAAGAGGCTTCATTCCTTTCCCTTGGTTTAGCAAAGGTAGAGACATTCCTCTTTTGGCTCTGTGACAAACACACATGGTTAAAGAAATGAAGGAAGATGAACAGAGATTACCTCAAGTTAACATGGATAGATGACTTGGACACAAATCTAGCTGGTGGATCGCTCTTCATTGAGAAACTGAGAGTACAAGTAGTTAACTAAGTTTGGGCTCAACTAAGGACAATGTGGCTTCTACATCCCAAACTCAGGGTATTGCAGGTTTCCAAAGAGCGGTGTGAAAGCAGAGAGGCCCTCACAAGCAATTTTACTGCTCTGCCCATTTAAAATTTACCACTTCAAAGCAGCAGTCTCTTATATGAAGCAGCCTAGGAAAATTAATTGGGAAGGCTAAAAGCCAAGCCAGTGGCAGGCAGAAATCTCTATGCTGTCTGTAACTGGCAGTATCTGAGCTACCAGGCCAGCTCTTTTTTGTGGAGTAGGTATGTAGAGGGAGCTGTGCATTAATCATTGCTATCGTAGATGGAATTAATTCCATACATGCTGCCACACAAGACACTTGGGGTCTAGAGGCTCGTACTGCTAAGTGGAATTACTACTGAAGTATTTTCACAGCACTTGCAAGGAGAGGGAGCAAGTGTGGCACACACTGGTACTGCACAGCCCACAGGTGAAGAAAGGACCATTGATTTTAATCTGTTTGGAAATGTTTTAGTTGAACCTACTGCAAACACATTGACAGAGACTTGTAAGTCCAAGTTAAATAACTTGCCACAGCCACATGAGCAGGTCGGCAGAGCCAATGCTTGGCACGGCATGCAATACCTGTATTTCATGCCAACACTTATTGAAAAATCTTTCTACAGATCCCTGAGCCTTGGAAGGCAGAGACAGGAACGGTCAAGGATACGGGATGTGTAGAGCTTCAGTAAAGTTAGGCTGATTTCAGAGCATCCTACCACCTGGGTCTCATCACAGCCACAGCTCAGGCGCTGCAAGACCAGGCTGCCAAGGACACAGATCTGAGACTTCCCTGCTCCTGGCTCCCATGTGACTGCTGGCTAGGTGGGGATATGGCAGAGGAAAAGGCAGGTTTCAGATCCTGCACTGCAGAGCAAGTTTTCTCAAGAAGCTGGCTGGTGCCTGTCAAAATTGCACTGTCACTAACTCAGTGTCATGGATTTGTCCAATTTCAAGTTGGCATTGTCTGATGGAAAAAGTTTTGTATCAGAATATGCCCAAACAACACATCTGAATATAAAATGTTGAAGGGCTTTCCCTGAGTCCACTGAGTCTTGGGCCAGGCTATCTGAAAATCTAGGGTGCTTCACATATTGCTCTGTGAACTTTTGAGACTAAAATCCAGCGGGGACTCCAAAACACCAGCCTTTTAAAGCCATTTCTGTCTAGAGATCTAGCATCAGTCTAAGGCACACTTCCTTTACCTGGTCAAAAGGACTAGAATATCACAGAATTAGTGCATCCATAATTACATTGACACTATTGGCTTTTGAAAACTAAAAAAAAAATTCTAAAAAAGTACCATATGAACTCAATATGATATACAATGCCTAAGAGCCTCAATCCTAGCCTGGTTACTTACTCATTTCTCTTTTTAGTGAATTATATCATTCTACAAAGTTGCACAAACTTCTGACATCAATCTCAGACTCTCACTAAATGTCACTCCATGCAGAACTTGGGTACTCGCAATAACTGAGCTAATGAAAGGATGTAAAAGTCTGAAGTGTAAAACAAGGGGACCCAGGGAAGCAAAGGGGAACAAATACAGGCAGCCTGCACTGGTAAACACTCCAGCAAGAACTCACACCATGGAAGTAAGAAAGGGAGCTTACATTAGAGGAGGTACTGTTATTCTTAAGGTTTGTAATCAAAATCCTGTGGTTCCAATTAGGAAAGAAAAGATGCCTGGCCAACATGCTATTACCAGCTTTTTGGCAGGAAAAGCCGTTTACAACAACCAGGCTGCCTCTCCTGCACTCAAGTATTTGTTTTTACATTCAAGCCTTCCCAGACTCGACAGCTCTTGGAACAGCCACACTTGTACAGGGCAAAGTCCATATCAGATGGATCATCAAGCAGAACAAAGTGTTATTACTTTCTCAAAGCTGCTATTCAGTCACACCCCTTACATTATTTCTGTGAAAATGAGGGAGTGATTTCAATTATGGAAGTATGGAAATTTCAATTATTTGAGTATGGATAAAAAGAGACCGAAAATAGGAGATGAGCTCTTGGCTTTTTTTTTAACCTTCAAGGCTGAAGTTCATAGTAAAGCTCCCCAGAATAACAGAAAGCACTTACCTTTCGACTGTGCTGTTCCACCTGTCAATCTTTGGAACATGTCTGGGAGCACCCCAGTGCTGTGCAAGCTGCTGAGTGTTGGAGGCGTTCGCTTACAGTGGAGAAACAAGAAAAGGAAAGGATGTGCACTAAGACTAGCATTGCCTGGGGAAAACTGGGGCTCCTAGCGTCAGACTCCTCCTCTGCATCAGCCACAGGAAGACCTCTCTGTCTTTCTTTCCTTCTTTCTGTGTCTTGATCTTCAGTGACTTGAGTCTCTTGGGAAAGCTCCCTTTCAAGTTTCACTCTTCCACACAGTCTCAGCCCAGTGCAGAACTGCATATGTTCAGCAGAAAATGTCCTCCACCTTTTTTTCCATGTTATTTAAAGCTCCACTTCATTATATTTACTGGTATTCTGATTTTAATAAATAATAATTGCATGCTTCTTGGAGGCTCTAGGCATCTTAACGCATAATTAATCATAGTACCAAACCCCATGAGCCTTCAAATCATCATTAGAAAGAAAATCTTTCAGCCAAACACCTTGGTAAAAAAATGAGATCCTTTCCCTTAATTGGTCTGGGAAGCACAGGTTCAGATACATTAAATGGATGGATACACAGTCTTAAATGTCTTCTACACAGTACCCACGGATCTGGGCTCAGACCAAACCAGAGAAATAAACTCCCCACAGTCCCCACACAGGCATATCCTGCCAGCATCCCTCTGCAGCACAGTGTGTCAGGCTGAAATGACCATGAGGAGAAAGAAGACGGAAAGAAAAAAAAGGGAGTATCCCTTCTCCTCAAGTAATGTAAAGTGATACTTCAGGGACAAAACACTACACACGGACATGAGCAATTTCACAAAGCTGCAGTTAAATGACAAGCACTCCTCTTTTCTGAAAGGTAGAAGTGTAAGAGTAAGGCTTTAGAGGTGCTTTAGCTCTTTTTCCACCCAATGTCTCCTTAAATCTGGAAAGTTAAACCCAATATAATTTCCTTTACAGTAAACATCAGCCTTGATTACAGTTGGAGAGTCAGCACTATGCCTAACAACAGTAGAAGGTTACTTCTGTTCTACACATTAATATTAATCATAATCTAACCTAACTGAGCACCATGGCCACGGGCAAAGGGTTTTCTCTGGCCTGGACAGAGCTCCATGTTAGCCCTCTACCTGTGTTCTGTGGTCACTCAGGACTTAGGACAGAGCTCAGAGAATTTGACCCTCCCTGCCAGCCTCAATAACCAGTGAACAAGTAGAGCTCCCTGGGAGCAGCAGCACAAGGTCTCCAATGGCCTTGGAGCTGGTGGTCAGGCCCTGACCTCCCGGACACACTGCAGGCCCAGCCACGGCCATCAGTGGGTCCCTCCAACACAGATGTGGTGCAAAGCTCCAGTTTTCCCAGTTTGTAACTTCCAGCTCACTTCATTCACCTGTGGTGCTTGCTATCGGCATGACCCCATTACAGGGCTAACCCCTGAGCAATCCTAACAAGTAAGAGTAGAGAGCTTAAAAGACAAGCCTATTCCCTTCTAATTATTTAAATTCCCCTTCAGTTTTCACATCTTCTACACAGTGAAGGAAGGTCTAATATGTAATGCATTTCTGGCAGGGCAGAATGAGCAAATAGCTCAATTATTTGTTTTAGATGGAGTAATACAATAAAAAGTGTGGAACCTACAGTATTGTGCCCATGAACTTTATCCTTCTGAATAACAGACAGTGTCCAAGAAAAATTTCCTGCTCTGAGAGTCTGCAGCCTGGGACTGGAGCCCAAAGACTCCCAAGAAGATCCAGCAGATGGTAAACAGCTGCATGTCCTGAGGGAATGGCTAACCTGGCAGTGGTCTCCCATATACTAAATCCTTACTGCTTTAACAAGGTTGCCTGGAAGTGGCTTGAACAGAAGTAAAGGGAATGCTGCTCTGATCAAGTGACTCATAGAAAGAGGGAGGGAGGTCTTAAGATACTTTCTGGAAAGGATTTCAAAGCTGAGCATATTGTTCCAGGAAATGTTTACAGACTGGAAAAGAGGAAGTTTTGACTTTCATTGGCTTATTCTGTTGCAACACGGGATGCTTACCAAAAATACAAAAGAGAGGGAAAAGAAAAGCTCCTTTCTGAAGAAGAGCTGGGCAGGAGGCAAAAGGAGTGCAGCTCTGCCCACTTTAAAGTGCCAGCCAACAGAAGAAATGAACTCCATCCCAGTTCCACAAGGCACACTCATACCTCACCCCCACAAAGATACCAAAAAGGAACAAACGCCACAGTAAATCAGAGAGGTCAGAGCATGAGGAGTATACTCTCACTGCACTTTTTAGGGCCATACTGTCATATACTACTCACTTTGCAGGTGCCAGAAGACAGTGCTCCTCCTTGGAGATGTTACCAATGTCTGGTAAATGAAGCAGGTACAGGGAGATTGTATTTGGGGCTGTGGAGGGTGAGGGGTTTTTTTGCTTTTACAAATTGAACAAGTTGACAACAATCAAGAGAAAAAGCAAGACTTTATGGATGCTTCTGCGGAAGGGCTCAAGAAAATTATGTTACATTTTAGGTCAGTGGCTCCTAATTTTTTTTACAGCTCAGACTCCTAAACAGGCCTTCCTGTTTAGTCCTTCAAGTTGCTGCATTATGTCCTGAGCCAGAGTAATTTTATTCCTCTAATCCACTTGGGATGCCTCCTCTCATCCCCTACCAAGAGGCTGTAAGATCCTCCTTTTACTGCCACTGGGCTTTTTGGCAGCAGCATAAGCCCAGAGGAAGAGCTCATGCTCCTCTCCATGCTTGCAGAGGGGCCAGGTGCCAGGGCTCTGAGACAGCCACACTTCAGCTGCTCCTCAGCTTGGCTGAGCTACAGACTCTCCAAAGAAGTGTTGTCCTTCCAGCAGAAAGAG
Organism: Vireo altiloquus; assembly: GCA_013396875.1. Taxonomy (NCBI): domain Eukaryota; kingdom Metazoa; phylum Chordata; class Aves; order Passeriformes; family Vireonidae; genus Vireo; species Vireo altiloquus. The sequence goes on along the minus strand of VZRF01002702.1, from coordinate 414,366 downwards.
CTGCAAGAACAGAGGCCTCTGGAGGAGCCATGTGAGAACAGCCCATCAGAAAGTAAGGGCTAAAATGTCAGAGCAGGCTCCTCAATCTTCACCCATCCTGTTCTGAAGCCTCAGAGCATCTGTCTTCTCTTTTTCTCCCCACCCTATAAACCTGACTCCCAAAAAGATATGAGCACTTTCGAATAGGCCCCAGAGCCTGTTGGGAGGAAGAAAAATGAAAACAAAGGGTCATCACAGGCCATGACAGCAGTGATCAATCCAATACCCATCAAAGGTGAAATGATGTTCATTTGGACTGACAAAAAGACAAGGAGCCTGATCTAGGAGTGAAAGAAAGTTTGCCAAGAAGGTAAGAATCACTCCTGGAAATGTGTGCTGGAAGATGACAGGACGTGGAGAAGTCATCCTCTTCATCCTTAGCTCTTTTTGCAAACCATATATATTCATTTTCTTGAACTGCAGAAAGCCTAATGAGGGGAAAAAAAACCCCAACAAACAAACAAACCAAAACCACAAAGGTTACATCATTCTGAAGCCACTTTTTAAGAAACAGAAGTCTTTCAGATGTCAATACTATGCTAACCTGTAGTCCCCTAAGTGGACTAGCTTTTCCTTGGGAAATGAAGGGTCCCTGCAGTTCAGTGACTTGGACATTTTGAAATCCTGACCTATTTGACAAGATATTAGTCAAAAAGCAGCCAGAACGTGTGAATTAATAGGACCCATATGTAACTGCCTAATAGTAACCACTTGCTTAATACTGTGTAGCTAAATGGTATAACAAAAGAATTAGCCAGTGACATCCACTTAGGAAATATGATCCAATCGATACTATGATTTCTTTTTAAGTGCTGAACTGGTTTTGACACATATAAAAATGTGGTTTCAATCAGACCAAACTGCACCACAAAAAAGCCTTGTAAAGAAGCCCAGACCTGTGGTCTTTAAACAATGCACTGAAGTAAAGAACATTCACAATGGGATCGAGACTGGGAGCACGGGGGGAAGAAGTAAGTGGTCCCTCAGTCATTATTACCAGCCATGAGATCACACAGATCTTTCATCTTATATTATCAATCTCCCTTTGTGCCGGACGTACAATAAAATATGTAGTGTCAGGCTGAGCTGTAGCAGGAGGAACAGTCAAATTCCCCTTGCTTTTCTCCTCCTGACTGCCCTCATTTACATTAACTTTGCAGCAAACAGTAATAGCTAATGGAGCAAGACTGTTACAGTCCTGGTTCAGTGACACTGGCTAACTGGGAACACTAAAAGGATGTTCATAAACACCGACCAAAATTACAGGAACCAACACAGGGGAAAAAAAGAAAAAACAACTAAATATGAGATAAGAAAATAACCTCCCCAGACTAAAACATCCCCCACACCATGGCCCACTACAGTGTAATATTTTTATGAAGAAACCCCACTGATCACAGAGGATCTAATTTTCTGTATGTCCAAACAGGAGCTGAATGAAGTTTCCTCCTGGAGATGGTCTCAATCCAAGCCCTCAACACACCAAGCACTGTTATTGTCTTGGCTCCAGCAAGACACAGTGCCTGAACAATGTCCCACCTGCAATTTTAAGATGATGTTTCATTAAACTGAATTATCTTTGTGCAAAATGTACAGATTAGTTCCCCAGTTAGCTCATATTCATAAGTACACACAAGCACCAATGAAGCCAGACGTGTTTGATCCCATGCAGGGATCAATGGCAAAGCTAATGGAGCCTTCACAGACCGACTGAGAGTAACACAGCTCCTGTGCATATAAAGTCAGAGGGAAAGGGCCAGGAAGAGCACACACCCTGAGCAGTATGTAGGGAGTGCATGTGTGTCCATCCTCATATTTGTATGCCTACCCTCTGACTGTGCTAGCAGGTGACAGAGAAAGATGGCCATGAGCTCTGCAGGCATATGAAGAGCCTAAAAATCATAAGGGCTATGGCAGCCCATGGCAAACAGGGACACTTCAGTTTTAGAGCGGAATGTATTGTAAGGACCTCAAGAAAGAAGCTGCCACAGTTCCTCAAACAGGTTAGTACTTGTTTTACAGCTTCTGGCATTGCTGCTACTCCCCCTGGAGCTGCCCCAAGGGGTGCTGAGCCCCATATCTGCAGCCTTTGAGGGAAGCCAGCTCTATGCTGTCCTCAGTGTGCAGCTGCAATGCAGTCACTGCCTTGACACGTGTGTGCCTCCACAAGGTTTGTGCTAACTGAGCTCGCACCCTCGTAGTACTCTGGTTGTAGCATCAAGGTGCTCCAGTGAAGCTGCCTGCTGCAGGATGTGGCCAGCCTTTGCAGGCTCTTTTGCAGGCTGCAAAACTGGGCCGGTGGCAGGCAGACAAGTATCGATACCAGCATGGCTAAAGACTTGGCTGCCTTTCAGTACAGTCCCAGCAGGCTCTACAGAGCAAAGGTGCGGTGGGTCCTTCTCCTCCATTCGAGTTACAAAATGAAGAAGTCAGCACTCAAGTTACTCAGCCTACCAAACATTAAATTTCCCAAATTATGTCAGGATATGAAAGAGATTCGTTAAAAAAATAACAAGTTGCTGCTTTTTAAAAGCTTTGAGTTTCTTGGCTATTTCTTATCAAAGGTCACACGGAGTAGGTTTTAAGAGTCAAAGAAGTGTTCTCCTGTTTTGGAAATCTAGCTTCACAGCTGAGTGAGAATGGATAGACATGAGTGGGTTTCTTTTTCTTTCTGAAACAAATACTCATTCCCACATATCTGAGTCAAACATTAACAGTAATGTCTTACTCTAGGAGCCCATAACAACACGAAAGGTGAACGTGCAGATTTAGAGCAGTCAGCTTTTAGAAAAAGACAATAAGGGTGATGCCAGCAGTATCTTGGGGACGTCTTCATCTCCTTGTACCAAAGAAGCTCATGTCACCCAGCTCTGCACTATCTAGGAGTAAAGAACAATTTCTTTGTTGCTTTCATCTGTCTCTTTAGTTTTATTGTCCTTTATTTATGATCTCACTGGCCATGTCAAGATGACAAGCTGTCCTGAAAAGGACATCATGCCAGTTAGGATAAGAAAACTTCCACCAGAGAAAGGAAGATGAAAAAATCAGCACAATCCAAATTAAGTCCCCCTCTTCAGAAAAAAAAAAGGCAGTAAACTCAGTATTTAAACAAGCAATTTTTGCCCTAGCAATTAAATGTTTCCTCCATATTCATGAACTGCCTAGCACAAATCTGACGAATCCCCACAGCTCACATGTGAGGAAAGGAGGGGGCTGAGGCACATCCCCTCCTCTGCGAGCAGCTACAATCTCATACAACGAGGCAAGAGGAAAGATTCTGCAGCTGGAGGTGACACATGAGACTGAGCACATTGCCCCATGTCAACTTCACAGAGCAAAATCAAGATATTAATAGCTACAGAGAAAAAAATGCCACTCAGATGTGTGCCAAAGCTCTTGTAAGAAGGAGGACCTGATCCAAAAAAGGTTATTCCACAACTAGTTCATTTTGGGAGCAGACTGATAATCTGGTGAATTGCAAGGACAATCCCTCTGTTTCTGAGGATGGAGTTAGTAAAGCTTCTGAAATGGCCCACTGGTGAAAAGACACTGATGTTAACCCTGTAACAGCACCACAGCAACAAAAATAGAGAACCACTATGCACCAAGGAGTACAAAAGGGTGAAGAGCTGATGGATTTATTAGTATTTATTTTGAAGTGAGCCAAAAGCAAATCTAAATTTCAAACACTGCCACTCAGCTGTATCTCATCACTTTTAACCTTACTCATTACAAAAATCCAAATATAGTGTACTGATCTCAGGAATTGCATTTGCCATTTGATGGTCACTGCGTTAAGATCCCAAGTGCTAGCAGAACTCAGGCATGTTTTTATTTAACAATTTACATGTGTCAGTCATAGACTAAGGCCTGGAAGAGAGATTTTCTTTTTTATTGAGAGGGCCACAAACAACAGAGAAGACATCTTCCCCTCTGCTCAAGAGAGAGCAATATGTCACCATCAAATCCTGCAATAGTTTCCTTGAGAAAAGGCAAGCTATACATGCTTGGTACACACTTAAATGCTTGTTGACATGACTCAGTCCTTGAACAGTAGTCTTCCTGTGGATACACCTGCTTATAGGAGAGTCTTTTTCCCATTGTCTTCAGCCACCTGTCATTCTACTGCAGATACCAGACACTCTTCTTCCTCATCCCTACTGCATCCTGAAAGGCAAGGATCTCCCTCAATTGCTTCAGGCAAAAATCAGATGGGTTAGTTTAAATAACTTGCTGGTTCAAGCTAAGCCAGTCCCTCTGGGTTTTAATTCTCCTAATTTGTTCTAGCCAAAGTTTCCATAATAGTTTGAGTACTTCAGCTGGAGGTGTGATGTTTTACCTGTAAAATTAAAGTGGTAGCTACAGATGTACTTACGCTGATAAAAAATATTACACAACACAGTAGTTCATTTCTCCTCTGTGCTGCGAATACTTGCAGCAGTGGAAACACCTTTGCACTGCCACTAGAACATCCACATAAACTTCATGAGGCTCAACAAGGTCAAGTGCCAAGTGCTGCACCTGGGTCAGGGCAGACCCCTGAATCAATAACAGGCTGGGGGATGAACAGATCGAGAGCAGCCCTGCTGAGAAGGACTTTGGGGTGCTGGTGGATGAGAGGCTGGACATGATCCAGCAATGTGTTCTTGCAACACAGAGAGCCAACCGTGCCCTGGGCTGCATCCAAAGCAGTGTGGCCAGCAGGGAGAGAGAGGGGATTCTGCCCCTCTGCTCTGGTGAGACCCCACCCAGAGCTGCATCCAGCTCTGGGGTCCTCAACACAGGAAAGACATGGACCTGGTGGAGCAGGTCCAGAGGAAGCCACAAAGATGATCTGAGGGCTGGAGCACTTCTTCTATGAAGATAGACTGAAAGAGCAGGGCTGTTCATCCTGGAGAATTGAAGGATCTAGACAGACCTTATAGCAGCCTAAAGAAAACTTAAAACAGGCCTAAAGGAAAGATGGGGAGGGGCTCTTTTTGAGTGAAGTGATAGGACAAGAGCTTATGCTTTTAAACTAAAAGGAAGTTGGTTTTTTTTACAGTGAGGGTGGTGAAATTCTGGAATGGGTTGCCCAGAGAGGTGGTAGATAACCCATCCCTAGAAACATTCCAGGTCAGGTTGGACAGGGGTCTGAGCAACCTGATCTAGTGGAAAATGTCCCTGTTCATTGAAGGAGGGTTGGACTAGACCAGCTTTAAAGGTCCCTTCCAACCCAAACTATTCTATGAGTCTACACCAAAGAGATGATGCCATTTTTAGACTTCTGCTTTCAAACCAATATAATGAAAGTACACACTCTGCAAGGAGTCTTGTTCAACTGTGTCTTGCCTCCTGCTTCACCCATTTGGTCCCCACTCCACATTCCAGTCCTTGAGTAACTAAGCAGCTTCTTAGATGTTCTCCCATGTGCATCACAATGCTGGGAAGGCAAGTGTGGGGATGTGCCCAGGTGACAGGAGCCTTCACTCTGATGGCCCCCACAAAGCAGTGGGACCACATTCCTGGTGGGTTTTATTCAATGCAGCCTGCCTTTCCCCCTCTCCCCAGTGCTGAGCAGGTGCATTTTCCATCATTCAGCACAAACGTGGGCAGTGTAAATATGAAGGGGCATAGAGCAAGGAAACTTTTCTCCTAGGTTCTCAGTATCACTTTAATAGGTGATTTTTTGGGGGAGACATGTGAGCACATGCTGTTTGAACCAAAGAGAAGCTGGCTGCTGTAAGCAGGATGTGCACATGTACAGTAAGATGAAAGCAAACCCCTCTGTCAAGAGCAGTGCCAGATACATTTCCCTACCAGCAGGCACAAGAGTGGCTCAGAAGGATGCATTTTAACAGGGTGAGAAGATACCAATGCACCATTTCAGTCCTGGCATCCCCATCACAGCTGCCAGAAAGGAGCTGCCATATGGGGCTGTGGGGGACGAGTACAAATTTTTCTGCTGATTATCCAGGCAAGACGACCATCCATTTCATTGGAGACTTTGCAGCCATAGCTAGTGACTTGGAAAGTGAGGTTATACATCCTAAGCCATACAGCCTGGCTTTTAGATTTTAAAGTTTTTAATTCAGATTCTCATGATCAATCCTTCCATCTTTCTTTCCTGCTGTGCTGGAAACTGTAATATATCAAGGGCAGAAAACAGAACTGAGGGGGAGGGCAGGAAGGGAAAAAGAACAACAAATCTACAAAAGTGATCAGGTCAGCCAAAGCAGGCAATGGGAAGAAGAATACAAAATGTCAGCAGTAAAAGTAGAGGCTGAAGGGGCTGTCAGGGCAGCAAAGCTAGCAGCAGGATGTAGGGGTTTTCAGCAGAAGATAATCTTAAAAACAACAAATCAATTCAGGGCATTGTCATAAAACACTCCCTGAACAGAGGGTAACACAACCCTCCAAACATGGGTGCAGAATGACCTCTTCACTCAGTCACTATAGTCACCCCCTAAGCTTTTCCACAAAGGACAGAAAGGGAGGCAGAAGTGAACTGGCCAAACATTGGCAATGAGTCGTAACTCCACCCTGCCTTTTAGCTATTGGCAAGGAAGTGTTCATCGAGTAGAATACTGTGGATTTTTATCAGAACTGTTTTTTCAATACCTCTGTAATACTAAAAAACAATTTTAAAAAAACTATTTAAATTTTACACTGGCACCTCCTTACTAATCAAGCTGACACCCCCCAAGAAAACCCAGTAATCACATCCAGAAAGTTTATTAATTGCATGTAGTGGTTTTCTTACAACCCAAACTCCTGACATCATGTGATTGACTGGAAGCTAAGATTATAATTTTAGTGAGAGGAAAGGACGAAAAATATAAAAATTAAACCTTACAATTGTGGAGAAGCATCTATAGATGAGCAAAAGTTTCAAAACAGAGAAAAATTTGAAATAAACCAAAAGCATTATTATGTTCAAAATTAAGTGGGGTTTTTTGTTTTAATAAAAATCACTGTTTTAAGACTAGATTCTGACTATCTACAGGTTGCAACTCACTTCAAATAGACTAATAAGGTCTAACACAATTAATCTTTTTCTCTGCAATTTTTGACTACTTGACATCTCAGACCAACCTACACCAAACTTCAGGTTCAGTATTTGGGGCCTCTGAACTAAAGGGAAACAGCAAGAACCTACACTTTGTCCACCACCCCTCTTTACCAACTCTCAGATAAGGAACCACTTTGAAACAAATATTTTCCGTGAATAGTACAAAGAAGAGAAATGAGAAAGATGGGATGTCTAAAAAAATTTTCAGAGAGTACAAAGAGAACTGACATTGTCTAGTCTGAGGAAAAAGAGGGGATGTAGGACAACAGACTTCAAATTCATAAAGTCTGTCATGGAGAAAATCAATTTTCTATATTCATGATCAACAGAGAAGTAACCAGATTAGATCACAGAGAATACAATTCCAGCTGGGTAGCTGGGGACACTTTCTAATGATAAAAATAGCAAGGCCCTGGAACATGCTGACCATGAAGGCTTCAATATCAGAGGCTTTTCAAGACAGGTTAAACAAACACCTTTTGAGAATGACACTGGTACAGCTGATCCGCCTCAGGGTAAGGAGATGGCCTGCATGATCCTCCGAGGTCCCCTCCAGCCTGAGCTGCCTATGACTGCATGAATTTTAACCATTGGACTTGATGATCTTGAATGTCTTTTTCAACATAAATGACTCCATGTTTGTATAAATTGTTTATTAAACTAAAAATACTTGCCCTTTAAAAATGCTCTGCCATATAATATGAAATAACCTCCGAAACCAAGCTACTTTGCGGGAGACATATCCTTTGCAAACAATTTTTCTTCATTAAAATAAAAAAAGAAGGAGGAATTTTCTGGTTTTCTTCTTTATTGTAGCAACAATATTTACTCACTGGTCTCATTCCTGTAGCAAAGTAAAAGGCCTACAGTGCATTCCCTTTAATGAAAACAAAAGCTTAAAATGACTACTCTCTCCTTCCCTAATATTTTGACTGGTTTTCAGATCACTTGTGGGCGTCTTACCTGCTCTCCCCTCAGATTATCTCTGTCCTCACAACAGCTATACTACAAGGTAACTCTTCCCTTTAGTTTCATTTTCAGCTCTCTGCTACATTGTGATAGAAAATCTATGTCCCAATTGCATTTGTAGCTGACCTTCCCCCCACCAGAGGATTGATGATGCCTCTCCCTAAAACACTCACTCTTGATTTTGCCCGCATGGATGTAGAAGAATAAAATAGAAACAGATCATCCAGGCAGTGGCAAATGAGATTTCAGAATGGAAACATGCCAGAAACTCATCCCAGTTCCAAGAAGACAGGCAGGAAATGCCAGAACACTCAAGCCCAGGCAGTGATCTGCAATCGTGATTCGGTCGAGTACGTGGAAGCATTTGTCAACAGTAATATGAACTGATGGCATGTTTTAGCAAAACCCATCAAAGGTGGACAAGCCTCCCTTTACAGGATTACCCTTGTCATCCCCAAAACCTGACAAATGAATCTGAAAACTTCTCTCAGTCATAAGTTCAGCCCAGCTCTGAAATACCACAGGGACTGTACCACAGCCTTTCTCTCTCTTCCACTGAGAAAGAAATGGAGGGCTCAGTGAATTCTCTCCATCACAATACATCGGTAGAGGCAACATTTCTTTCCAAAAGTGCCAACTTTCTTCTAAACACACTTGTGATGAGCAGTAACAGAGAGGATGCTACCTAACAACGTGTCAGACCCAGCTCCACCCCCCCAGGAGAGGTTCTCAGGGGAGATGGTAGTCACTAAGACTGCCATCTAAATGTGGGGGGCACAGCGGGCCAAGGGATAAAAAAGAATGGACATTTGGAGAAAAACAGTTTAAGATAAGTAAGATGAGAAGATGAGGAGCAAAATGGTGAAGCTGTTGTGTTCACCACCAGAGATGTGAAATGGTAAATGGTAGCACCTTTGCAAGTTCATAACAAACCTCAGTCTGGGAGCAAATAGTTTGAAAGAGAGTACTTAGAGGTTGGAAAAATATTGTAAGATGCACAAGGGATTATAAAAGCAGGAGACCTTCCAGGCATCCACGCTACCTCCCAACCAGTCAGGATTATTTCCCACTATTCATTAGTAATGTGTTGCACTTGCAGAAAAAAAAAAGTTTCAAATATATTATCTTTATTGTAGGGCTCCTGAATAGCTAGGTTCATGGGGGAAAGAGTGAAAAGATTTAAATAAATTAAGTGAACAGAAACTATTATAGTAGTTGCTAATTGTTCTTAAAGACTTCTGCATCAGTAACTGACTACTGTAATGAGCACATCTGACACTCAAGAGGTAGCTGCTGCTCTTTGGAGAACAGTGCATTTTGGACAATTGTCCTCTTGAGGGAATATTGAAACAACTAGTCCTGAAATATCTCTATTGTGTCAAAAGCATCACACTGATCAGATAAACCTTAATGTTTTCAGAGAAATCACTGTGTTCATAGCATCTGAAGCATGCACTTACAGTTTTCCGAACAGGACATGCCCTTTTTGGTTCTAACAGCTTTAGAGAGTCCAGAGGAAGGTCTCATGTCTTTCATTTATATTGCTGCAGTTTTTTGACCATAATACATAGAATCATAGTTTGGAAAATATCTTTAAAAACATTGAGTCCAACTGTTACCCCATGTTGTGGTTTAGGAATGGTACTCCCCAGTTTAGAGTTCCCACTGAGACTCTCCAAGCCCTGAGCCGCTCACGGGTAGCTGGAGAGGAGAACTGGAGGCACAGAAGGTAAATATCACCAGTAGAGATAATAACAATTTACTGGAAACAGCAGAGATAAGAAAACTAAGAGTAACAGCAAGAATATTAACAACAAGAGTGTGCAAAAGAGTGGCATAGAATAACCTCCAGGTCCTGGCCATGTCCCCTCCTGGCTACTGCAAAAATTAATCCTGTCCTCACCAGAACGAGGACAACCCAGCACTGCCAAGTCCACCACTAGTCCATGTCTCTAAGTACCACAACTACACATCTTTTAAATGCCTCCAGGGATGGTGACTCAACCACTTCCCTGGGCAGCATATTCCAATGCTTGACAACCCTCTCCATAAAGACATTTTTTCTTAATGTCCAATCTGAACCTCCCTTGGCACAACTTGAGGCCATTTCCTCTTGTCCCATCTCTTGTCACCAATCCTCACCTGCCTAGAACCTCCTCTTAGGTAGCTGTAGAGAGTGATAAGGTATTCCCTAAGCCTTTTTTCTCCAGGATAAATAACCCCAGCTCCCCTCAGCTGCTCCACATAAGACTCTGCTCCTCATCAGACTTGTTCTCCAGACCCTTCACCAGCTCCATTGCCCTTCCCCAGATGCACTCCAGCACCTCAATGTTCTTCTTGTAGTGAGGAGTTGAAAACTGGACACAGGATTCGAGGTGCAGCATCACCAGTGCCCAGTACAGGGGACAATCACTGCCCTGGTCCTGCTGGCCACACTGTTGCTGACACAGGCCAGGATGCCATTGGCCTTCTTGGCCACCTGGGCACAGCTGGCTCCTGTTCAGCTGCTGTTGATCAGCACCCCCAGGTCCTTTTCTGGGAGGCAGCTTTCCAGCCACTCTTCCCCCAGCCTGTAGGATTGCACAGGGATGTTAAGACCCAGGTGCAGGACCTGGCACTTGTCTTTACTGAACCTCACACAATTTGCCTCAACCCATCAATCTAGCCTGTCCAGATCCCTCCGCAGAGCCTTTCCACCCTCCAGCACATCAACACACACAAACAACTTGGTGTCATCTGCAAACTGACTGAGGATGCCCTTCATGTCTTCATCCAGATAATTGATAAAGATATTCAAGAGGACTTCCCCCAACACGGAGCCCTGTGACTCAACCTCAGCACTGGCTGTCAACATAAGGAAGTGAATGATAAAAAACTTTCCCGATTAATGTTACCTGGTGGATAAGTAGCCATTACAGATTATCAAGCATTAAAACGAGCATTTTAGAAATGCACAGTTGGCCTAATCAGCTCTAGAGAATGGAGGCATCTGTGGGTGAAAACACTATTTCAATGAAATAACTTAAGTTTGGTTTTGAGTGATTTTCCACAAAGCATTTCACCTCAGCATCTTTCCTCAATGGCCATGTAGAGCAGTGGCAAAGTTTACTGCTCTACCTCCTGAACAGTTTGAGCCTTTTTCTTTGGAAGCACTCCCTCTTGCAATGAGCCTGACTGGAGACAGAGAATGCAGATGGGTGCTGCTGAGCTAAACTCTAACTTCAGGGACAGTCAGAACAGCCACATACAAAGGAGAAATGCAGATTCAGGGTCTGTTTTGCTGTTCTCCCATGTCCCTAGATCTAGTTTATTAACAATCTCTCTGAGTTGTCTCTCTACAAAAACTTCAAGCAGTTTTTCGTGTCATCCTCATGCACAATAACAAAATGCTGTGAGTTGTACAATATGGCAAAGTCAAAGCAAGCTCCCTCTCTTCCTTATCCTTTCCAGCAGCTTTTCTATCTGCAGAAAGGGGCGGGGAGGTGGAGGGCTGCTCCCCCTCCTTGCTCTTGTTTTGCCCTCAACCTCCCATAAACTACTGACAAATATCAGATTGCTGGCTCAGCTGGAGCATTCACTAAACAAGAGATAAGGATTACTTATATAGGAACTCTAAACCCATCATCAAAATGTCTATAATTGCAGGAGAAACCAGCTGTCCAAAATGCAGAGGTCTCAGCTGAATTTTGCCCACAGCCTGGGGCTTTTGCTTTCACCTCCCCCTTGTACTTGTTCAAAGAGAAGAAAAAATCCTCCTTTAGCTCAATTAGTGGGGGCCATTTCCTCTGGTAGTCTATGTCTCCAAGTAAGAGAGCAAGCATCTGCCAATTAACTACATAAAGACAAGTACAAAATCCCAGATTCTGAAAGGCTTTCAAAGGGGATGCCCCTGGTACAAGACTTGCCTCCCTACTTCTACAAATAGTGCAAAGCACTTCATCTTTCTCCCTCTGCTCTATGGCTTGGCTTATCCAAGGTCTACCAGACACACATTCTTAAAAGGAACTTTTCATCAGAAGCAGAGCTTTTGCCAGGATACACAAATACAAGAGCAGGCATAAGCTACCTGTCCCCCAATATTGTCTCACTGCACTGTCCCTCTCTTCATGATCTACTTTGCTTTCTTTGCACCCAACAGTGACCTAGTGCTCAGCTATGAGATCTGGACTAGTATTTCCAGCAACTGATAAAAGCCAAAGTCAGGCAATAGACCCTGTGCTTTGATATGTCAGAAGTGCTTGATCTCAGTAGCACGCCAGCCTGCCTATGAGTAACAAGGAGTCATTTTTCATATACTTTCACAGAAAGGAGGATAAATGGAGGTTCACGCCTGATAAAGCAGCCATCTCAGCCTGTGATTGAGTCATGACGGCTTCTTCAACCATGATAGCATGGTATTAAGGAATTCTATTTCTATGCCCCTCTATTTTCCTCTGCAGTCTCATTTTACATTTTAAGTTCAGAGTTTTGCTGGGTTTTATTTCTTCAGCTTATATATGTTATAAAAACTATGGATCATTTGTCCCTTTTTAAATTCCCAATAAACTGTACAGTCTGTCCTGATTGATGCTGATTTTAAGTTGCTTTGCAGAAGCTAAGTAAATGACAGACTATGAACAGAAAGGAGTAATTAAAGAGGACAGAGACCCTGAAGGCTGCAAAGGTGGCCACTAATCAGATGAAAACTAAATCTCCAGGTTAAAAAACATGGATGAAAGCTTGTCATAAACAGCTGGTTTATGCACAACTCAGATAAGGGGTTAACAGATCACCAGTGCTATTAGTGAATTAATTATCCATTAATTATTTCATTGATAATTGTTAATTACTGAAACGTCTTTCACCCCAACTCATCTGAAGAAAAGAAAATGTCATTTCACTCCTTGTGCCACACAGAGCAGCTTCAGATTGACAGAGCTGCAGTGAAGGTAAACGAAGAGCAGAAAACCATCCAGAAACAGCCAGTGTTCTCACACTGTATTGTATGCATCCATCATATGGCAAGATAAGAAATGAAAAAGCAACTTCCTGTTCTTGTGAACAAAAATAGACATTTGAGTTTCGGTGTTACAGCTGTAGTGTTCTCCCACTGTCAGCTCTGTGCCTTTTTTTCCATACCACCCACAACATTCGGAACAGCTTCCAATTTCCTTTTTACCTAATGACCTAAATCTCCACAGAACCTATTTTCCCCTTGAATCCTTCCTACATCTGCCAGATTTGGCCTAGTGTCTTTGCACTATTTCACAGCCAAAAACATCATCCTGGCACTGGTAAACTACCTGAAAGAGTAGTATTTCCTCACATAATCCTCTACGTGCATTTAAGCAGTGCTATATGCAGTGGGAATCTTGAGGATGACTTCCCACATCACTTCCCACATTCCTATAGCATGCAGTCTCTAGATTTCATTACAAAGAGCCCTAATCCTCACACAGTCATGCCTAAATCTGTCTGCTGCTACAGCTATGACACCAGCATGGTGATGAAGCAGCTGTATGGGGGGAGTCCAAAAAAGTGCAGCAAGCTTCTTTTCTGCTCAACATGCATTTTGTCTCCCTCACACTCATGTTACTTGCAGAAAAGCAAATAATTCATGGTCTCAAATATATATATGTTAATTTTGCTGTTAATGTTATTATTAATGTTTAATTAGTCTTTGCTCTGAAGATGAAAAACAGTGAAGCACATAAGTTAGGCTCCTGCAATTACTGTGATTGCACTCACAAAACCAGCTAATTGCACTTGCAAATTACAACTTAGCTATTTGCACATGTACTTCTGCAGTGTGCCGGCACCGCCACGATAACTATGGAGAGAGCCTGGAAAAAAGTAGGGCGAATTATACTAATTCTGTGGACGGTTATTGGGGCTTTGTTTCCCTTCATACACACTAAGATTTTCTGATTCTGTTGGCATGGCACAAGGGTTTTCAGATGATCGCACCCCTTGATGTATGTGAGACCTGGAGCTGTTCCAAGGGCTGTGGGCCCCAGGAGGTGCTGCTGTGGTGCCCCTCAGCCAAAATAAGCAAAGAGAGGTCCCCAGGTGAGGTGGTGGGCATGAGCCTTCTCTCCCCACTGTGCCAGCCCTAAGGGGAATTGCTTTTCCCCCTCCAGATGAGAAGTTCAGCAGGCTCATCTCCTCTGTGGTGCACCAACACTCATGAAAGGCTGCTGGCCCTCAATCTCTGCTTTCAGTGTTCAGCTGTTTCCTAGCACTGTGGTGTCTCAAAAGCTGGCTGTGGGGTGAGTGAGCTAGGTGAAGCACAAAACAAAGCTCTCAGGCATGACTTCTACAGAACTCATATCTTGGGATAAATGACTGTTGTAAAATTGTCTTTTTGGGGATATTTGTAGACACTTTTCAATCCAAAATAGCATGCTCTGAAACTCTACCAAGTCCTTTAGGAAGATGGTGACTCCAAGGTATCTTTGGCCCTTTACCTTTTACATCTCACCATGCCCTCAGGAGGAAGTGAGCATTTGTACAGTGCACGGGAAGCACACCTAATTGCTCAGAGCTTCCTGGTGTCTCCAGCTGGCAACCCTTGAACCCTTCACAGCAATGCAGGAAGGACTGAACTCATCAGTCACCTGAAGAAGCAATGGAGAGAGTCTGCAGTGTCCCTCCGGCACAATTCATTAATATTTGACTACCGATTTGAGAGAATATTAATAAAAGTGTCGATAGTTGTTAATTTTTGCTGATGATTCCTTATGAAATGCACATTATCTGGATGTCTGAAGGTAGCAGGAACAAGAGGGTTGATCAAAACCCTTTTTTATGAGGAGAGGATTTCAGTATGTCTGTTTTGCAGCAGTCATGTCCTTTAACAGCAGCAGGCCTTAGAATCCTTTCCCCTCCCCCTTACAAAATTAAACATTTGCTTGTTTTTCTAATCTTGCTATAGACAGCCTCCATGGGTCATGCACAGAATTGAGGACATGATATTAAAATCAATCTGTCCCGCATACTCATTTGAATGGAGGGGAAAAAACAAAGCCACAGAGCAGAACTGCAGGACTGGAATAAAAACCAATAAAGTGCCCCCTCTCTTAATTTCTCTGAAGGTCTTTCTAGAGTTTTATTCCCAACAGTGCTCCTTAGATGCATCGGTTTGCCTGCAGAAACACTTGATATTTCTGTAGCGCAAATCAAAGTGAATTAAACATTAAAGCACTGTGATAGCATAGCAGGTCTGCTATAGGAGAGAAACTGGTTAATGTGGCACTGAAGTTTATGAAGCAGTGGACTGGACTTTCCCTCCCCTCCTTCTCCTTCTTCAGATGTATTTACTTATTTATTAGTTTCATTCATGCATCCCTCAGTGCAAAGCAGAGAAATCTTTTTCCAGTATAACTCTCTAGTTATATTGGTCTGGCACTTTGAATTTTGTGCATATTGCATGACACAGTTACATACACACAAGATGTGGGACATGCTGTATTCTGATGTGTCTTCCTCGCAAATGGTGCTTTCCAGTACTCCCTCATTAAAAGGCAGCACATTAACTGAAGGATCCCAAACACTGCTCAGAAGAGGAATCCCTCTTCTGTTAATGGAAAGCTAAGGGATGCATAAACACCCACTACTTGAACATCATTACTACCCATCTTCTTCCATTCCAGGATATAAAAAGCACCAAAGTGATGTTTTATTTTCAGGTGAGACCCTGGAGCACCTTATACTGACTCCCATTCTCTCATCTGACTCACAAAGGAGCTGGCAAGCTGACCAGAGATGACAAGCTGTTTTCTGCCTGGCTCCTTCTCCTTCTCCCCTTCCTGACCATAGACTCATTGCTTTCCCTTGGCCCCTTGGCCAACCCTGCAAGATTCTAAAATCAGAGAGAGAAGCAAGGACTTGTACACGTCAAGGGGAGCTGGCACTCACCCAGGTACCAAAGGGCCTACAGTGGCTCCACGCTCAGATGTAGTGAAGCATCTGCACAGACACAACCACAATCTGCACACAACCACAGCAAGAGCTGGAGCTTCCGGAAAGAAATGAAAGAAGTAATTCAGAGGAGCACACTGGAGAGCTAGCAATGAGAAATAATTCTTAAGGCCAGCTAAAGGGAGAGACTCTAGCCAGGGCCTTGACTTCTATATAGTAGAAATCTGCACTTCAATTAAGCCCAGAGGAAGTTTATCCACTGGAGCTGAATAATGAAACCATCATTCAAAGTGATTTCATGTAACTTTTGAGATTGGTTGTGGTTTTTCCTTTTCAAGGGAGAAGCTGCAAGGCAGTTTAAAGCTCAACTGCATTAAGGTTCACACGGGCTAGGTCGTCTGGAGAAGCTCTGATTCCCTCTGGGCATTTTGATGATTCTGACTTCCCTCCCACAGATTTCTGTCTCTCTCTCTCAGCGTGTCACATCCATGGCTATCAAGCCCTGATCTGCAAAGGCTGGGCATGTGAACATCATTCACATTCCATCCTTGTTCTATTTAGAAATACTTAACAGGTTATCTAAAGATGCTTTTGATTAACTGCTACGTTGGACAAAAAGTTCAAAGCCTCCTTCAGCACTGGTGATCCCATTCCTGGCCCTGCTTTCAAACTGCAGACCTTAATTTCACAGCTACCTTTACTTCAGAAGGATGATTTTGCATCATCAGAGAGATTTCTCTACATCTCTGTTATGGTCTTCCTCACGATGCAGAGAGGAGATGCAATATGTATATGTATGTATCTGAACACAAGTTTATGTAAAATCTGGGTCCATCACCTGTCAAACACCTCAGCCAAGTAACATTCAGCCATGTTCCTCAAGAGAGGGCAGACTACTCATACATAGGTTCCCACTGTCACTAGGAACAGACCTAACACATACTATTCTGGGAAATAATATTTCCACATTGGAAAGGAGAGGTGGGAAGGACATGGAAACATCCCAGGTGAGTGTTTCCTTTTATTTTAAGAGATTTAATGTAAAGAACTCCTCGGGAAGCAAGTCAAAAAGCTCATAAATAACCTTGATCAGAAACTGGCAGATCAGGTTCATTTTTTCACATTATTATTATTTTGAGGACAAAGTCTTGTGGAGCATTGAGGAAAACAAGCATCAAATGTGTAGTAGTGATACTGATGTGAAGACAGGATGAAATTTTATATCTTAAGTTCATCTGCTCTCTTTCAAATATTCTGTATGCATTGTCCCTTCATCTTCACTTTCTTTGAGAGCATGGCCACAGCAAGTACATGCTATCAATTATTTATTAAAATCCTTAGCTTCTTCTGCTCTGATTTCAGACTATAAATATGACTGTGCCTAGGCAAGATGAATGGGTACATCATTGATTCAAATGAGTGCTTCTTTGATTGATAAGCACTTAAATGGCCTTCACTGCCTACTTATTTTGATTTACATTAAGTGCCCAAACTCCTCACTAAAAACAGAGCCAGGTATTAGCCAGTATCTATGAAAAGACTACCCATCTCCTAAGAGTTTTATAATCTAGACACTCATGAAAAGTTGAGATACAAAGGAGTGAACCAGCCTGCTTGCCACTCAGAGCAGGCTACTAGCCAGGCACAGACTATATTCCATTCCTCCTGTCTCTCAACAGGGATGGTAGCATCTTTCCACATTGCTGCAAGCTCTGCAATAGCTTTCACCAATACTGCTCAAGATTCAGTTCGACCCAGTGAAGCTGGCTCTTCTCCACTACATTATGAGAAGCTGGAGGTCTACTAAAAACTTACTGTTTCTTTCTCCCTTTCACTGGTTGGCATTATCCCTCAAGAGAGGTCAGGCAACTAACCAAAAAAAAATATTACTTGCTTAAACAGAGGATACAAAAATACAGAAAAATGTAGGTATAGAGATTTGAGGAGAGCTTGTTTAAGCTTACCAATCTAGGTATTTAACTTTGGTTTTGAAGCGTTCTCTCTGAATGAAGGTTTTTATTGACAAGAAATGTTTGGCTTTTTTTCCCTGAAAATCAATTCTGAGAAAACTCTGTATACTCCTCTGGCAAACTGCTGATTTAGAGAGCAACAAGGGGATAATAATGATCTGACACCACCCTCTCTCAAGAAAAAAAACAATAAAAAAGCTAGTAACTTGATTCCCCAAGACACCAACGTGTATAGTGTGGCTAGTCCCCTTTTTTCATCCCTGCAATCACTGCACTTCTCAACAGAGTCAAGGACATGGATTTTTACCAAAAATGTTTCAAAAGGCCTCCTGATGTCCTACCCTCTGGAAGGGAAACAATTCCCTGCACACACAAAATTTCTGCTGAAGTTCAATTCCAGCTAAAGGTTTATATGCCATTTATATCCCTGTACTGAACCTACCTCTTTTTTTCCCCTCCAGCAGCACCCCAGGTTTCATCCTCTTTCCTTACTGTATTCTTCTTCCCTTCCGTCGTTAGCATCCTAACCTGTCACACTAGGCCCAAATAACACCCAGCTGTGTTCATTTGCAGCAGTGATGCTTCATGACATGTTAGAGCACATGCAGTACAACAGAACTAGATGGAACCATACTTTTGCTATGACATCATGTAGGTGACTTCCATAGACCAGAGCACTCCATATGCAAATTGTGGAAAAGCACCAAGAACAGCTTAGGCCCACCTTTATCTCAGACAGGATCTGTTTTGCAGTGTAGTTGCACCATGACTTTAAGATTTCTTACCCTGTTTATCTTCAAGAATTACCCAGCTATAAAAAATTTTATACTGGGAAAATCTAGTTTAATAATGGATCATATGAAAGTATCTGGTTAATACAGCAAAGGCCATATTTTGTTGTCTGTAGTTCAGAACTCATTGCAGAGGGACAGAAGCACCAGAAGCTTTATTTAAACTGCCGTCTAGATAGAACTCCCCGGACTTATTTAGCATGAGTATAACTGTGACAGATAAACAAAGCATTCTCCATATTACAGTATTACATGAGCTAATGAAAATTACTTTAGAATCACAGCATTGTAGAATGGTTTGGATTGGATGGGACCCATAAAGAACATCTAGTTTTAACCCCGCTGCCATGGGCAGGGACACTTTCGAATTGACCAGGTTGCTCTAACCCTCATCCATTCTGGTCTTCAGTACTTCCAGGGATGGGGCATCCACAGCTTCTCTGGACAACCTGCTGCAGTAAATCACCACCCACACAGTAAATAATTATTTCATAATAGCTAATCTAAATCTACCTTTTGTCCTATCACTACACACCCTTGTAAAAAGTCCCTCTCCAGCTCTCTTTTCAACCTCTCTTAGGTACTAGAAAGTGCTATAAGGTCTCCTCTCCTCTCCTCTCCTCTCCTCTCCT
>VZRF01002702.1:361762-394928 GCA_013396875.1 Vireo altiloquus | reverse complement strand
CCTCTCCGAACCTCTCCTCTCCTCTCCTCTCCGAAACTCTCCTCTCCTCTCCGAACCTCTCCGAACCTCTCCGATCCTCTCCTCTCCGAACCTCTCCGAACCTCTCCGAACCTCTCCGAACCTCTCCGAACCTCTCCGAACCTCTCCTCTCCGAACCTCTCCTCTCCGAACCTCTCCTCTCCTCTCCTCTCCCTTCATCTTTGTCAGGGTGTTGACTCCAACAATCTTCATAGGAGAAGTGCTCCAGCACTCTGATCATTTTTGTGGTCCTCCTCTGGACTCATTTCAACAGGTCCATGTACTTTGCAGGAGTGATGATGGAACTGTTTGTTCCATTGACAGAGTCTTTGTCAGCACAAGTTTCAAGTGATGTGACTCGCATTTAAAAATACAAACAAAACCATAAAAGGCACTAGAAACACAGGGACCACTGTGACAGGGTTTTATGATTATAATGGGAAACAGGAAATACTTTCACAGGCACAAATCTGGGAGACACTGAAGGGAGAACTTTAAACTATATGCACATACTTTTCAGGGATACAGACCTTTTTAAAGCACATTTCTAGCATTCCGTTATCGAAAACCTTCTAAAATATTCAGACATGATTAGATCAAACATTTCCCTACAAAGCCCAACGAATGAGGCATGGCATTTCAGCTGTCTGAAAGACAAGACTGCAGAGTGAAGCCTAGGGGAGGAGAAGAGACTTTAAGCTTCACTGACATATACTCCATATAAAAGGCATGCTAGGCAGACTTTTTGGGTCACTGGTAATCAGCAAGAACATTAAAGACTACACGTACTGTAACCATGGAAAAAAATCTATTTATTCTCTAATAGCAGAAGCAGTCACAATGGTTGTGGTGAGCAGCCAAGTGAGGGGCCACTTAATCTCCAGCCGAGTCCTACTGAAGCCAATGGTGCTACAACAACTACACCAGTCGTGAAGTCAACTTGTCAGAGCCCCAAGACAGCTCTGTGCTCCTGAGCTGCACAGGCACGCTCTGGTTTGGCACCACCTGGTTAGGAGACAGCTTCAGCAGAGACAGATCTAATGAAAATGTTCCTCTCCACCAGAAGCACGTCAGTGAATGTAAAAGGGCACTGATGATCAGTATTGAACAAATGCGTCACCAGCCCCCTGACTCACACACTATGGAAAGCTGTTGCACTTTATGAGGTGCTTGGTGTTGCTAAAATCAGATGTCAAGAGGCTCAAATCCCTTGCTCAGGTTTATATTCTTCTCTCGTTGCTCTGTTTGAAATTTTTGAGCTGTTAAAAGCAAGACAGTCTTGCTGACTGTCAAGTCATTCAAATCCCAGATTTCATTCCCCATTAAAACAGTACACAGTGACAAGAAACAGATCCTTATCTTACTTCAGCAGAGCTTTCCCCTCAAATTAATCATTCACACTATGAGCAATTAAAGAAAATGAAATCTATACACAGCACTTGGATAGATACTGCACTTGAGTATACGTAAACAGGCTCCAGCTTGTTTGAATGAGATTTTAATTACCTTATGATCAACTGAAAATCTTATGTGGATGACATAAGGCCCTTTCCCAAACTTAAAACATACAACTTTAAAATAAGACCCATTCCTTCAAAGTAGACCCCCAAATAACCAGACAGTCTCTTCAGAGGTTGTTCTTAGGTGTGGCTGGCTTGAAGGTTTATATCTGTTAAACGCACATTAAGGAAAAATATTAGGACTTCAACATGAGTAAGATAGGACAGATTAAAAATCTTTCAGCAGAGAAAGATCCTTGAAATTAGTTTAAATACTCCCTCTTTCTTCTTGGTCCTCTCTAATGTCTGTCTGCCACATCACTCTGTGCTACCTTAGTCAAGAGGCACAAGGAGCCCTAAGCAAGTTTGATTTGAAGTATTGAGAGCAACAGTCTCAGGAGAAGAATCAGGAGAAAACGTCATAAAGAGGTCACTTGAGGAAAATCCATGAAATCTTCCACCACATGGTGAAGACTTGCTCTCACCAAGGACCTGAAGGGTCTGGTTCCAAACTCTGCAAAGACCTTGCAAGACCACCTCGTACACGGAGTCACAACTTGTGTCTCCTGCAAAGCCATCTGACAGGAGGATGCTACAAGTGTCAATATTCACCTGCTTGTCCCACAGTCTTCATGATGGGCACAGCTACTTTTAAGAGGAAAGCAGCAAAGCAGTCACTTGGCACTCAGTGTGTGGGGAAATATCCAGCCAGACAAGCAGAGCTAAGGAATGCAGCACATAATTCAATACAAAAACCAGAAGCCTGAGTTTTAGCAGGTACCTGGAGCTTCCACAATTCAAGTTCTAATAGCACAGGCTCAAAATATAGAAAAGGATCATGGAAAATAACAGGAGAGAAATCCAAAGCTTTGCCTCAATGAGTGCATTTCCTAACTTTTAAGGAACCTACACACATTGCAGTTACTGACCACCTTTTCATTCCTCGGCTCCTGGAGCCAGAGCACCTGCACACCATCACAGCATTACAGGTCTCATTTAGTCTGTGTTGTGAGAATTGTTATGTAAGACTGAGTTCACTGCTCAGTCCTGGAAGTGCTCTGTGTTTTGGGAAGATACTGGCTGGTGTTTGTTACCCATCAGAACCAAGGTGTCAAGCATATGATGCTGCTTTTTCAGCAAGTAAAGAGTCTCTTCCTGGCATAGAAGCAAGTGAGCAGCTTTCCCAGGAGTGTTTTTACAGAATATCAGCTCAATATTTAAAAAAAAATTTTAAAAGTCAAGGATTATGTATGATGAACAGCTGGAGAATGTTAAACATATTTTACTTTAGGTTTGGCAGGGTTTAGTAAATCATGATTTAATCACGCTCCCAGGCCATCACTGCAAGTGAACTCTGGAAATGCTCAGTAAGACATAAAGAAAGGATAAACAGAAGAATGGAAAAGACATTTTACCAAGAAGGACAGAGTCATTTGTTATTCAGCTTTGGAGTGAAATGTGAAGACGTCTCAGAAATGAGAGATGAGAACAGCTATGAAAGAACACCATGTCACCTTCCTCCCTGAATCATGGACAGGCTTCAGCTGCAAACCTGGCCTGTCCTCTGGGTGGGTGTCCCCACTCCACACACACAGGCACACACAGAGCTGTATGCTCCAGAATGAGAACTGCCTGTTCTTTATTTTAATAAGACTTCAATGTCTGGAA
This sequence comes from Vireo altiloquus, assembly GCA_013396875.1. Lineage (NCBI taxonomy): Eukaryota > Metazoa > Chordata > Aves > Passeriformes > Vireonidae > Vireo > Vireo altiloquus. The sequence continues at coordinate 391,743 of VZRF01002702.1, read as the reverse complement.
ACACTGCCAGCTTTTTCAATCAGCCAGGCAGTGCATAAGCCCAGATAAATTAAAATTAGTTCCATGCAAGTTTTTAGGAATATTGTCATATGGTTTACTGAAAATGAAGGGACAAGTCAGTGAAAGCTTTGAAACTGACTTCAGTAGCAGAGTGTTTAGCTGTCTGAGCTCTGCATTTACCTTAACTTGAGCAATTTTCATAGCTGTAATAGCTAAGCCAATGCTCTGATTGATTCTTTATTAACACCACTTTTTCATTTTTTGTGGTTTCATTACCTTCTAGAAGCCAAAGGTTTATAGATTCTGGGCCAAATTCAGAAGCAAGGCTTGTAAAACTGATATAAACTATACTTGGATAAATTATATTCTACAAGATCTTCTTACGTCCAAAAGAAATGGGAAAACAAACTGTTAAACTGAAGGTCAAAGTGATTATGTGTGATTCATTGCACAAGCCACACCATCTTCTGCCCTACTAACTGCTTGTGTGAACCAAAGAATACCAGACCCTCACTAGGTCAGACCAGCATTCTGTGTGGCTCAGCAGCCTAATTTCAGTCCTTTGACTGGGCTTTTAGGTTACAGGGCACTGCATTACATGGGTGAGACAGTGCAGGATCTGGCTCCATCCACTCTACACAAATCTGATGTGGCAGCACCTCCCAAAAAATAAACAATGCCAGCAAAAGTTAACCAAGCCAAAACAACATGCAATGACTTTTCTCCAGAGCACCCTGTTTCCAGCAGCGTCTCCCCCTGGAATTTCCCAGAACAGAGCAGATGCCCCTGTATTTATCAGCACTCAGCAGATCTCCCTTTCATCAGTGGCACAAAAGTTCAGGTGAGGCACTTCCCAGCTGGCCAAGGATTCACCTCAACTAGCCTTGAACTTGTCACTTGCTAATTTGTTTTCATGTTTCCAACAGCCCTCTACAGCAACCACCTCTCCTGGTTTCCTTGGTGACAAACTACAGCAGTCCAGGCTTCTGGTCAGCAGCCTAATAGAATAAACTTTATGTGGCTTTATTTCAACATTTCCACCTTTTTTTTACAAAAAAATAGCATAAAAATTATTAATTCATTTTCTGAATTCATTTTTTAACAGACTTGTGACTTTTTATATTATAAAAAATATTTAAACCACAATGCAAACATTTTAAAAACATTAATGCTGTTTTTCATGTCTCAGGTTTTTAAAGGACTCTACAAAAATTTTAGAGTTTTTAGTAACAAAATTTCCATTCTAGTTGTCTGATTTTTTTTCCCCACTTACTACATCTCTCCATGTTCTTTGTGAAATCACTGTGCTGATATAAATGAGGAAAACCCTACCTAGTGTCATTAATTTTTTCCTCTGCCCTGAAAGAAACTCCTCTCCCTTCCATAATCACATGCAAGTTACAAAAGAGGATAAAATTATGAAAATTTTACAATACAAAGAAGTATTTACAGGACAGCATGAGACGAAGTAGCAATCATCCCTTCTTACCTACATAGCTGAAGCTCCTAGCAAGTAGCTAAATTATCTTTACAGTTTTTTTAAAGCATTCAGCTTCTTGATTACTTCTAATGATTTGGCCAGAAAGATTGTTCTGAAAGTCCACAGAAGTTGAGGCTTGAGGGCTTTCTATGCGAGAATAATCTTTTTTTCAAGCTTACTCTTGCTGAACATCCACACTTCCCAAGTTTGGAGGCAGGATAGCGCAGTTGGCAGAATACAATGAAACCAGTCAAGAAGGTCTGTGTGAGCAGTTTATCTCTAATAGTTTACCACTAACAGGGACTGCAGATGGGCCATGCTTTGGGAGGCAGGCACTCGAAACTTAAATACACAGAGCTCACAAGTCAGTTGTGATGGACTTGCACCTTAGCACAGTTACAAAAATGGCATGTCTGCAAAATATTATCCATTTTGCCCCATGGAAACACAGATTTCTAAAAATGAGCAACTTTAACATGCTTTCAACTTGTCCTATCTTGGGACTACTAGTGCTGAGTCAGATTCCTGCTAAGAACTGGCTGGATTTCTGGAAGGAAGGTATTAAAGACTGTGGTGTAAGTTAATCCTTTCAATTTAAGCACATTTTAAAAGCTGCTGCCAGACACTAAGATATAGGACAACCCATACCATGTTTCCAAAAGGGAAAATGGGAAGGGAAGGGAAGGGAAGGGAAGGGAAGGGAAGGGAAGGGAAGGGAAGGGAAGGGAAGGGCACAAATTGCAGCCCCTTTTTTGATCATTCTTCAGACAACCATGGCAACAGACTGAAACACGAACAGTCTCCATTCAGAATTAAGTCCATTTTTCACTTCAGAATCCACACCATAAAAATCAGTGTACTTACATATGGTCAGGACCTCAGTATGATACTTCCTGCCATTGTAAGCACAGAACAAATGGCTTCAGTTCAGACACATAAGCTGAGAGAGTGTGTACTGAAGCCTTTCCTCCCAGCCCTGTGGCTTGTGGTGGCTGCTGAAGCCCCAGGACAGAGAAGATTACCTCAGTGGGCAGATCTATCCTCACCACACCCAAAGCCAGGTAGCAGAGACCCATGTCAGCCAAAAGTAACAGCAGCCCCTGTGGGCTCACGTGTTAGCTCTTTATGTGCAGACAATGGCCAAGAGGGCATCCCCAGAGAAATCAGTGACAAAACTCACATGGCCAGGACGTCATATGGGGGGCCTGGAGGGAGCTGAGACAACAGTGGCATTGCTTGAGCCACCTCAGACAGAATGGGAGACACCAAAATAAATTCAAAATTAAACCAAATGGGGGATTTTGCTCTGAAGTCTTGAATTGAAAGAAAATAAAACTCCTTCAGACTGATAAATATCATTTGCAGCTTTTATCTAAGCATCAGCTCAAAGTATTTCCTTCTTTTCTAATTAAAATAGGGATTTGAGTGCCAGAACAATGATCTCTAGTCAAAGACTCTCACAGACAGAGGGATCACACCAACTCATTTCCTATTGGAACAATAAAATCAAACCAAGGTTTGGGAGACTGGCATTTGTTGCTATTATTCGAGCTGGCACCATGCATGCTCTGCAGTACTTTGATGTGGCTGCCTTAGGCAGCTCATAACAGGAGTAATAATATTGTAAAATATAAACAATCCCAGTTAGCAGTTTGGGAGAGGATAAAAAAAAACCACAAAAAAACCCAACCCAGAGCCCCTGCTTTTGGAGCAAGAGCCAGCACACTGCCTTTCCTGTTTGCAGGGCCTGCTAAAACTGACCCCAAATTTTAACAGTGCTATGACCTCCTGAACGTGCTGAAAAGGGAGATGGGTGCCAGCACAGAGACTCCCCTGAGCCAAGATGAACAATGCAGTCATACAGCAGAGCTACCCCAAGTGTCCCCCTGACTACCAGTGAAAGGGCTCTCCTGATGACACGGGGGCTACAAAACCTTTAAATAGCCAGTGAAAGTGATAATTGTGGAAATAAATTTAAGTGCTGAGAAAATACTGCTCACATTCCAATGCACCCCTGACACTTAGGAGTAGATAATTTTAAAAATCATTAACTGCTTTTCAAGTGCACACAGCAATGAAAGTGAAAAAAGCAGGTGTGGAAAGAGCTATGGAGCATATCCACACATCCCATGCCGTGTGACAGCCAGGAATCCATCCTTTCAAAGGGATGGAAAATAACACAGACATGCTGATCACTTAGGAGCAATACTATTTTCCTGATTCTGCACCGGGTCCCTTTTCCCTCCTCCCATCTTCTCACCTCTTCCCTTTCCACTGCTATCCTGATCCCGTGCCTCTTGCAATCAGCAGACTTCCTGATACTGCTTTTAATGGCCTCCAGTCAGACTCAACAACACTTAAGGCTTTGCCATTATGAGCAAACCCCACCAAGTGAGGAATTTCCATCATGAGATGTGATATGCATGGGAAGGCATGGCCAGCAATGCTTGGAGAAAGGGCCTGCCATAGTGGAGTTGAACAGAATGACTAAAATCACAGAAACCCCAGTTTAGTGAGGAAAGACAGCCTAGCCTTGAGATGAGAGGGCAAATTGACTTTGTTTCAATAACTGCAGTTCTGCAGGAGACAAAAAAAAAAAGGAAGCACATGTCACAAAATTAGAATAAAATTAATGGTATTAATGCTAAGAAGGAGAGGGCTCCAAGTAAATCCAGAATGGTTATTGCCCTTCTACTATCAGTTGCTGTGCTGAAAGCCTTTGTATTTGAAAGCCTGAAGCCAAGATCACAAGCCTTAAAATTCATTAGATCAAACAAAATAGAAAAACAGACAGAGTTAAGGACATAACCAAACATATCTATTTACAGGTTTAATCCTTAAGGCACTGGCTGTTCCACTCAGTCTGTACATGGATGATGGTATTGATGGTAGTGCTGTTCCAACTCTCTTATTAAAATACATTCAGATGGAGACATAAACACTGAGTTGTGTTTTCTAGAAGTAAACTCACAGCTATGAAAACCAGACAGTATTCCTCACTTCCTTTATCACATTATTTCCAGATAGATTTAATGCATATTGTGAAATGCTGGTCATAGAATATGCAGCCTCTGAATCATAAAATGAATACAGGTTTTAAGCAAGTCTATTCAGTAGTTTAAGTGATTACAAGCATTAAAGAAGAGTGTTTTAGAGAAAAAAAAAATGGCCACTCTTCAGCATTTGTCCTGATTCCTGTGATTCAGAAATGAGTTAACAAGGGGAATGCCAAGAGAAAACGATCTAAGCACTGTCATATGCATTGGCCAATTCTGAAAGAAAAATATCTAAATTCAACCAATTTTAACTGTTATTCTTCTATAATTTTTAACTTTCTTTGCAAAAATAGAAGGTACTATCACTGCCAGGTAAAACTACCACTTCCAGATTAAACAACAAAATCTACCAAGATCTCCTCTGTAAAAATTGGAGGGGAAAAAACCCTATGGAAGTATATAGTAAATGCCACAGTAAAGTTCCTTTAAGTAGGATGGAAAATTGCCTCTTATTGCACTTACAGAAAACATAGCAATATGACTATCAGGAAGTCCTCTAGACAGACAACCTACTATTTATTTGTGTTTTGGATTTATTTTAAGATGCTTAGATCAGTTCCAAGTAAAATCACTTTATAAAGGAGCTCATATGCCAATCTCTGTCCATTATTGCCAAGTTCAAGTATTCAGACATCAGTAGTCAAATGCCACTGGCTCCTAAAACAGAGTCTACATACATAACATCTAGGCAGAAGTACCAGGGCTCTGTGGGTTGTTTTATAAGTGGTAGTTTAGTGCTCTTCATTTACCTTTACAGCTGTCAACTTCTAGAGTTCAAAATACTAATGTTTACAACCAGACCAGCTAGTAATTTGTTTCTTTTTTAACATGGAGAGCTAATGCTCAGATGAGCATATGACTCTAATTTTTGGAAGTCCAAGATTGTTGGGGATCAGCAAAGCTCCAGGGCTTTGCCTGTCCCCCTGGGGTCCAGTGTCACCCCCAGGGCCCCACAAGAGGGCTTTGCCATCGAGATGAGCCCTTGGGAAAAACTGCCCCCACTCCTGGGTGAACAGCAAGCACCAAAGAAATGAGAAGCTGAATGTTTGAAGTGTTTTAGAAAGATAGGCTTGTAGTTTAAAATTTGCCTCATATGTTAATATGGGACCAAGATGGAGATTTTTGGGAGTTGGTCATTTCTTCTTCCCTATGTTCCCTGCTCCCCTTCTTCTTCCCTTCTTCTATGACCTCAGTTCCTATCAGGTAGTGATTGGTAGAGAGAATTTAGTTTAGAAAAGACCTGTTAATAATGGTAATAGTTATTGGACTTATAAACATAATAATGTACGTAGAATCATTCTATTTGTTGATAAACCTTATAAAAACCCTCTGTACTGTTCTACTTCGGCCATTTTCGGCACCTGGAATCAGTGGTAACACTGTGTTCCAGAACTTTAGATAACTTTAGAATAAACAACCTGAAGCAGCCCTGAAGTCGTTTGTTATTTTGTCCCTGAGATGAGAGATTGAGAAGAACAGCACATAGGGCACGAACCACCTTTGTGGGACCCTATCAGGGCCCCCACACAAGATGGTCAAAAAAATCCCAGAAGTTGTCAACAATGTCCAGAGTGTCAGCAAGCCTTGAAACAAGAGCAACAGCAATCTACCATTTTGCAAGTTGCTCTTCCATCAGTGTTTTTCCAAACAGCTGCTAATAGCATCTCTGGAACAGTACAGCCTATGCACAAAGTGAATAAGATTAATAAAATAGCTGTTAATTGCATTCAGGAATAAAGTTGTAACAAGGTAAGAACAGAATGCCTTAGCTCCATTTCCACACTTAGCAAAGTGTGCGAGGCACAATGCATTTCTCTCACGCACAGTTTACACTTAAAGGCAATGAAGACCTTATAGAGTACTCTCAGCTTCACTGTTTCCCTCACCCTCATCTTTCATAGGCCACAATCTACTCCTAGGCCATCCACCCTTTCCTCATGTCATGCAGTGACAAATGGTCTGAAAACAATCAAACTAATTTCCACAGAGACGAGGCAAGTAGCACAATTACACAGTTCGTTTTTTCCTGCAAAGCAATCTCTTGTAATGCTTCAGTGCTTTGAGCACAAAACGATGTCTTTGCTTGCAAAAGAAAACAAGCCTGACTTTAGGCCTGCACAAGGATGTTGCCCCACTCCCCACGCTTGCAACCATATTCCAAAACCAGCCATCAGCCTCCCTCCCCTACGAAAATTTGCAGACATTATCCTCCCTCCCCCATCATCGCTGCAGGCAGCCTAACAATCTCCCAAGCAAAGTTACCCTTTGAGGGCAAACACCTCCTTCTGAAAGGCCCTCCCACGTGTCTCCTGTCAACAGAATGAAAAATCCACATGCCCTGGTGACTGCTAGTTGGTGGCTATTCTGCCATGGGACGTGGGATCTCCTAAAGGAGTTCAGGCCATTCAGGCTCTAGACAATCAATTCCTAGTTGCATACCGCAGCAAGTTGCCATGATAACATCACTAACATCACTTCTGTCTCCATGCCAAGACAGGGCAGACACTTTCTCCCTGCAGTATCTCCCAAAATGTTTCAAAGGACAGGTCACACTCCCGGAGATCCCCCAGCAGAGCTAGAACACCACTTTATCCAGTTCTACATCTACATAGGGACTGGAACACAACCGTGAAAGAGTTAATCCTCCCAATGTGGGATTTTTCTTTACCTTAGCTTAAGTGAATGTAATTTTGCAGCACAGGTATATGCTAACCCAGGTCCACAAGGATTAAAGCCTTTTTATCTTCAAATCATCCATTCTACAAAATTTGTTTTTCTACATGCTTACAGTTAACATGATTTGTTTGAGCTCAGAATTTTTTGCTTGTTCTTGACATAAAAAATGCAAAATTGTAGAGCTGAATGTTTAGGAAATCATTTATATGAAACAAAGTATCCCACACTGTTTTAATTTTCTTGCTGATACTCACATGAGTTAGTCACAGCACGTTTGTCAAACATTGCCCTTTACATTAAGGCTTTGGCAAGTACAATCAAGTACAAGCACAAGCTCTATAAAATCATACTCACAACACGAATTTACCTTTACAGCACTTAATTATAGAGGACAGCAACAGTAGGGTGTGTATATTTGATGCTTTCTTAAGTTGCCAAATTATAGCAGAACATGATTTTGAACATCTGAGGACAAAGATAGAAACATTAGCCCCATTTATACAGATAGGAGGAGGCTTGTACCTACTAACTGAGCTCCTATTCAATAAGAAAACATGTAAAATGAAGCAAGTAGCTCATTTTCTCAAGAAAAGAAAGATAACACTGTTCCCAAGCTCAGTACCACTGATTAGCAGAATATACCCTCATTTACTGTTACTGTATAGCCTAGGCATACATTGGCCCTAAGTCCCATAATTAGTGTCCTCTGTTACAGGGATAGAGTATTACATTCATGTCAGAAAGGAGGGGAGAAGGAGAGGGATGGGGGAAGATACTGTTCCATATAAAAGAAGCTACTGTGTTTCACTGGCTCTCCACAGACGGGTTCTGTAGGTGGCCATTCAAACAACAAAGGAAGTTCAAGGGTTCAAAACAGATTTCTCCTCCTTAATACACAGAAATCTGCATTTTTAAACTCAGTCTCCCTGCTGTGCAATTATGTATGAATTTAAGACTAGTCGTTTTCTTACAAGAGGCTGTGTTGTGCAAGTGGGAGACAAAATCAGGTCACCCAATCATAAGAAGTAAATTTCCCCCACCAGCCACTGCAATCCTGAGAAAGACAAAGAGGAAAAGGCAGATTTTGTTACCTGCTCAGACTAGTACAATTTCTAATGATATCCCTAGGAATTTTGAATACTTCTTCCATTTCCCTTCAGACCTTGGGACTAACATGGGAACGTATTTAACGTGTAAGTAGTGCTGTGTAAAAATCAACACTTGCTAAAATTTGATGGAAAGAAAAGATCAGCCAAGACTGCTGCTGTAAAATATACATCCCCTGTTTAAAACAAGGCACCTGTCCTTTCTGAGACTCCTGTGTCTATTCCAATGTCATTCTTTTTCTCTTACTTGCCTTTGAACACTTCATTTAAAGTTGCTTCTTTCCCCAGAGACATTTGATATACCCACTTAGTGTATTCACAATTGTCCATATGCATTGAAGGTCATTCCCTTCCAGATCAAAAAGCCTAGAGAAGAATAGGTTAGTCCCAATTGCTGTGCTTCACCCCATTCCTCACCTTAGAACCTCTTCAAACTGTCAGCAGAAATTCCTCCAATTTCACAGCAGCTTTGCACAGGGCAAGAGAAGCCACAGCAGCAAAGCCTGACCCATGAAGAAAACTCCCTCACTGGCCTCCCTGTGATTAATGTTCACACACAAAGAACATGAATATTTTACAACTCTCCAGAGGAAAAAAAAAGAAAAACAACAGCAACAAAACACAAACAAACAAAACTCTATCCCCTGGTGTTGGACCAGAATTCAGTATTAGTGAACATCTCTGAGACAAAATTTCTGTTGCTAAAAGCAGATGATTTCTTGTATGCTTTCACAGTGAAACCAGTAATTAGGGCTAAGGGTTTTTCCAGAAAGACATGGCAAAAGAAGTACATCAAGCCTAAACAATAGGACTATGTCTGTCTCATTTGCTCCTAAACATTACCTTCTGCATGATCATGAATGCACAGATGTGTTTGAAAGAGCCAACCAGGGAAGAAATTACCTCCCAGACTACTTTAGAGGAGCTTACTCTCAAACCATCCAGCAACAATTGCTTCTATAGGAAAGATGTGAGACTGGTCAATCAGCTTCATTTATGTATGGCAGCTCTGCTCTGCTCTGCTCTGCCAACAGTTCTGTTACACAGCACAAATTCAGGGTGTGCTGCACGGTCTCACATAGGTTGGCTGTTCCAGGACTCCCAAACAGTGTCTTATTTCCCTTAAGAGCAGTCATTCTTTAGTTTCTGTATTAAAAATGAGTACTATCAGACATTTCTATTTATTAGGTATTTAAAAAAATATTTTGTTGACTGAATGTCAACAGTAAATACATCTTGTCATTCAAAGCTTATTTGAAAAAGAAATTTATGCTGTACACTAGAGATTGCAAAGTTAATTCTGTTTAGTTTCAATACAGGCAATATACTGCACTAGATCAAAAAGGAAAAACAAATCAGAAAATGCTCTGATTCGCCAATATAGCCCACAGTTCTAACCCTGACCCAGTGCAGTTCAGTGCTGAAGAGCTGTGGATTAATTTGTGGTTAGTGAGTCAAGAAACAAAATCAGTCATTGGATCACAGGAGTACCCATAATCTGCAAATAAGAAAAAGCCTGGGTTTTGTCCTTTCTGTCCCGATACAATAAACTACAAATGGCTGCAAAGAATGCTGAAAAGGAATTTAGAATGTGTGACTAAATCTAATAATTGAAGATATTACAATTTAAACATATGGATGGATGGATAGATATTTAACCTGCATGTATGTATCTGTGGATGTCAGAACTTACAGATAAGGTTGCCACGCTCAAAGAGTGTTAAAGACAATAGTCAGACAAGCTGCATGTTCTCTCTTGCTGAGGTCACAAGACTACTTTTTATGAGAGTGGCAAAAGTAAAGGGAAGGACAATTTTGAAAACAATCTTTTTTTCAGCCTGATTTACCACTTTTCTATCTGAAAGAGGCACAAGTGCATAGTCTACCGAAAACAACCTTTTTTGTCTATAATTTTCTTCCTAATTTATGGAGCAGATCTTTTTCTGTCTGCACAGGTAAGGTATCATAGATTATGTTCATAGGGAAGAGAGACCTCAGGTAGCCCCAAATGAGCTACTGAACATCTCTTTGTGACCTGTACTGAAGAGTTCTCCTGAAATGAAAGTGAAATTCAACAGTAGAAGCCTAACTGCTGCTTCTTCAGCAAATGTCCCTCCAATGCTAGCTGTGGGACAACTTCTCTCTACAACCTTCATCTCCAAGCACTTAAAAAGCCTCATTTCTCTCTGAATGCATTTTCACAGGTCAAATGCAGGCATGGCACAAAGGAGGGAACTAAAAAATTAAGTTCTCCCAAACCTGTGTTAGCTTTGTGTTGCAGCACAACATTCATCTCCAGACAGAACTGGCAACATCTAGCTGGGAGTATTAATGCTGTAGTGGAGCCAGCACTGCAAAAGCCAGAGGCAGGGACAGCCTGAAGGATAAGAAAAGCTTCAGCTGTGCTAGAGGCAGCTCAAGGAAGGAAACGGTAAAGCAAGGTGAGACGCTGGACCCAGACAAGTCCAGGACCCACTCAAAGCTGTTTCATGTGAGGCATGTAAGTGCAAAAAGATTAGATGGAAAAATAAAAAGCAAGCCCAGCATTAAGAGTTCACATGATAAATCCTTCCAGATGGGACCCACGCACCACTGCTCTTTCTGTCCGATCTCGTGTTACAAAGGACTGAAGCCACAAAACTGCTCTGGATCACACACATCTGTAGTGAACTAGCTCCTCTTTGAATTCAATTTCAGCAGGTATTAAAAGGAAGGGATTTCTCTTTCGGCTCTTGTTAGCATTTTCATCCCATTCTGGAATTTGTCTATCATTTTTATCTTTTGATTTAGAAATGTTAATAAAGATTGATGGTCTCCCTGAGGAAAAACAGGTGAGGAGATAGCACAAGTCGGATTATATCATCTCAATAAATCTTCCTTTCAAAACAAACACAGCTTTCTCTTCTTGCAAAATACTGCTCTTTAAAGACTATACTTTGTTTTTTAATAAAGAAAAAAGTCTTTCAGCTGTGTTAATGATTAGCAAATGATATGGCAGCTCACCAAGATACTTAGGCCTGTATCTTTAGTCACTTATCAGATTAATACACATAAATGAAGGATTCTGTATTTTTCACTTATAATAGCTGAAGTCATCATGTTTAGAGAGGGAAGGCATAAGCACTGAGCCTGGAAAAATGGAGAGAGAAACTGAGGAGAAAGGAGCTCCCGGAACACACTCATAAGGATACTGCTGTCTGCAGTCTCCTTTGAGTTGTGAATGATACTGAGAAATAAAAGAGCTCCAGAAGCAGCTTATAAAAATAATTAGTGGCATGAAAAGATCTACTGATGGAAAGACACTGGAGAGGTCTAATGTATTTAATTTAGATATAAGGGCACAAGAAAGAGGTACACAAAGGAATGAATAGTACAGAGAGAGAATTCCGGGATTCTTTAATTATACAGCTTTCTAATGCAAGAACAAGTGGGTATTCAGAGAAATTAAACTAATTCCAGAGAGTTCCCAGGCAATACGCAGGTAACCAGCAGAGCTGCTGGCCACGTTTCATCACTGAGGCCAAGAATTTAGGAAGAATTTTAAAAAAAGAACCCACACACCCAGCTCAGTTAATAGTAATGTGTGCAATGACAACATCCAGAGTGAACAAACACATAAGAAGCTCATGCTTCAAAGGACCTGTCAAAGCCAAGCCTTCCTTCTCTAGGATAAAGCTTCATGTGTGGGCAGTTGTTACTACTTTTTACTACAGTACTTCTTACACTTTGCTAGAACCATCTGGTACCAGCCCTGATTTTCTGACCAAAACTATTTTTCTGAGTATTTGATGATTACCATTAGGCTCATGGTAGAAAAAATATTCTTTTCCTTCCCTGAGCCCTCGCTCCATGCTACCTCAGCCTGCAGCAGGCCGGGCCTGGGATGGGAGGGACCCTGCGCTGCTCCCCCCGCTGTTAGTCCAGCAGAACACTAACATTGCCGTGCGTTTGTTTCCATGGCCCTGGAACACCTCACAGAGGCACTTCATTTCCTCTCCAGCAGCAGCAAGGCTCCCAAACCGAGAGCTTCCAATAATTTCCCAAACTGGCTGTCATCCTCAGGTATTTTCACAGCTACTGAAGGGGGTGTGCATGGACAATGCTCCACAGCTTTTCTTACCAGCTGATAAAAAGGGGACATTAATGTAAGTCTCCTGCCACTGGCCATAGCCACAGGGTCCTCCTTAAGCTGTGGAAGCAGTTAAAAATGGGTCTGTGAGCACTCAGGACCACCAGGTGTGGGCTCATTTCCACAGCTGACAAACAAACCACGTTCTCCGCTGGGAAATGGGCAGAGGACTCAATCCTGCACCGCACCAGCACCTGGGGCAGAAGGGGCACCCTCAGCACACCTCAGGCCACAAGCATGGCACAACTTTTGCCTCCAGAGGGCAGAGAAACGTAAATGGAAACGATCCAGCTTGGTGTGACTGTTCCGCATGCCCGGTCTTTTTACTGAGCTCCCTCGGAGAGGGAGGGAAAGCAAAAAAAAAAAAAAAAAAAATAAACAAAAAAAAACTCCAAACCCGACGTGATTCATGAGGGTGGGAAGCTTTGTCTGCCCGAATAATGAACTAAGGGCTGGCCCCGGCACAGCCCCGCGTCCTCCCGCAGCCCCATCCCTCTGCGCTTTGTTCCCGGCCCGCTCCGCCATCAGCTGAGCTCATCTGTCTCAGCAGCGCGCGGTAATGATGGCAAGGGTTAAATACCACTTACACGGAGGTACAAAAGGCCAGTATAATTTTATATGAGGCCAGACAGCTGGTTTGTATAATTCCAGTTTTCACAGAGCGTTTTCTTTCCAGTGCGTCCCCTTAAAAAAGCTTTTCCTCGTGAGTTAATTCTCTCACTGGAGAATGCCAGCGCAGCTTCAATTATCTCTGAGATAATCCAAAGCCAAATTCGCTGTCAAACTCAGACCTGGGATAAGGCTTCAAGAGAAAAACTCTTATAAAAAGTCCTCACCATTTAAAGACAAAGTAGTTTGTTTTGCGCCTATCCTGTTGTGGTTTTTTTTCCCTAAAAAAACGTAACCACTGTATGTTTCTAGGAGTTTCTAGATAAGAACATCTGTTTTTAAATAATCTCAGTGCTACTTTAGAGTTTCTACTGCTTACAGTGACACAATCAGCTGCTTTTTATTAACTTATTTGTTTGTGCAACAGCATTGGTGAATGTTCATCCATTCATCACTGAACATCAAGCAACTGGGGCAGATCCAGCAGCAGGAGTGTTCGGTGCTTGCCAATTCTGTACAACAGCACTAACTAGTAGCTGAATCATGCTTGCCTTGCCTGAGCAGGCACTCACTGAAGGCAAACACATACACAGTTGCTTACTGAATCCTCTTTCTTTCACACTTTAACAGCTAAAAAGTGAACTAAAAGCATAAGGCAACAGCAAGGCATTCAAGGTGCAGCTGAATCATCCTTCCCCTAAATCCCTGTCTCCAAGACTCTTTCAAATCATGAAAAAATGCCCTTTTCCAGGGATATCCCTGCAACCACGAGTACAGGAAGGAGCTGATCCACGAGGACTCTTGTAAACAGAGTTTACACTATGACGCACAGCTCTGCAAGGCTTTGGAATACCATACTGTAAGCTCTTGGAATTTCTCTTAGTGTGAGCTAACAGTCTCTGACTGCCAAAGAGCTGAGGGGAGGGGGCAGAGCAAAGCAGTCTCCTAATTTGATAACATGCTGTATGACCTTCACCTCAGCCCACTACTTGCAGCCTTTGGCACATGACTCTCCTGTCAAGAATGGACAGAGGATACTGGGCATCACTCTTCAGAGGACAAAGAGCAGGAGCAATAGTGAGACTCACAGGTGCAGGGTGTGCCACAGCAGCCCTCAGGGACCAGAAATGAACAGTTTCACTCCAACAATGTGTTACCACAAAAGGGAGAAAGCCCCTTTACTGCACTCGATCCGACTGACAGGCTATCTTCCCTGCAAGTCTTCCTAATGGCTCAGAGCAGTGGACTTGATGCCTGTCCTTTTAGAGGGTAAAAAGCATGGTGCTCGAAGCTTTTAGTCATGGCACCTCAAGCTCTTAAATGCTTCAAAGACTGAATTATAGAGGGGCACATGGAAGAATCAGAAAATCCCATAAAGTCCAGTCCGATTTCTGCAACTATATATATTCTGTAAATACCCTTTTGACAGCACTGTTCTACCTGATCTGATTTTGACTTTTTGCAATGAGTGGAAGTGGACAAACTGCTTGGCAGCTTTGAAGTTGCTGTGCATGATGGAGTGAGGGGGTGTTTCACTGAAAGGCAGGTCTCAATTTGTCCTACAGCGCCCAATGATCTTACAAGAACAGACTGCATGCAGTTTCGAAATGTCTTGACCAAAGAACTATTGCTGTCCCTGCTGGAAACAAAAGCACCTTGTAATCATGCCACAAACTGAGAAGTTTTATAACAAGCCCTCTCCTCTACCAAACTACCACTGTAAATCCAAGAATAGAGATATCTACCTCCACTAAAATGAGCAAAGCTGTAGATCTGGGTTTAAAAGGTAAGGGGGATCTGATTACACTTTACAAGCCACCTGTAGATCTTGAGTAAACTACTATTTAATTGAATCACTCTTCTGAAATTTCCTTTAAAAAAAAAGAAAGATACTGACTCATTATGGTTTCTTTGATCCTTTCCAACACAAGCAGCTATATGAAGCAAGCAATTTTCCTTCCCTGGGTCCTCCCCTATTTGCTTCCTGAAGTGTCAGCCTGCTTCAGAAGACAGTCCTTGCTTGTGCCATAACACTGCTTATCCTGCCCATCATCTCTGTTAAAGATGCAGCAGTTCTGTTTAAGGTACTAACGAGGTAGGCCTACTGCCATGGGTGGGTAAATCAAAATCATTTCTGATGTCTACCAAGGCACAGCAAAGAACGACCACATCAGGACACTGCTTGTGATTTTCCTAGCCTCTACCCGCATTTTGGGAAAGGGCTGACTCCTAATACATCCTGCTCTGTCCATATCCCCTCAGGAACACCAATAAAACCTAATGTTCCCCAAAATCCTTCTATGCTGGAGCATCTCTTTCTTGAGAGCTTTCATACTTAAATGATCATTTAAATATTCTTCTGCATGTGTATGGTATCGACACTCACTCTATGCTTGTGAACTACAGAGGAAAAGCTAATAGTAGCATAATAATACACTAAGGTGATGGTAACAAAAGCAAGGCTACAGCTTTCCATAACATTAGATTTACTATATCAAGCTTTTAATACTGCAAGAGATTAACAGTGACAGACTCCCTTGTAGACTAGCAAAAGCTATTGCAATTCTTGCAACTTTCAAATTAATCACATTTAAACATGCTGCTAACAGATGGGCATCATGGAGTGCTAGGTCTCTCACAAGCCAGTACTAACAAAAACATGTCTAGGAGATCTTGTGGCTACTACAGTTCAGAGGGATTGTATATCCAGGCACCTTGTTATTGTTTTTGTTGTATATTATCTAGGATTATTAGAAAAGCTCAAGTTAAATAGATTACAGACTTCAGCATACGTGAGTGGGAAAGGAAAGGGAGGGGGCAGAAAGAGTCAAAACAAGACCACCCACACAAAGTTCCTCTAAGTCCACATTTCACATGCATGATCATGATTTTTCCACTACACAGGGAAAGCATTAGGTTCTGCACTGCAACTTTTCTTCTGATACTCCTACCTGCAAAAACCTTTCCCCAAAGCCCAGACACAAGCCCAAGCTGTGAAAAATGAGCTGCCAGGCTCAAACCTGGCTGGACAGAGAATGGCAGTCTGTCCTCCCTCCCCTTTCATTAGTGCAGATGCCAGGTTCAGGTGGCCCTTTTTGACTGAAGCTGGGAGAGCACCTGAAGAAAACCAGCATTAGTACTTGGCACCCAGATAGAACATAGATGTTTAATAAACTCCCCAGCACCATTTTTTAATTAAACCAAGTCCCAAGGTAAAACCTCATTTTTACATTACTGTAATTAACCAGGACATGCTGTCTGTAATGTAAGAAATCTCAATCTCCTCTGGAAGCTAGGCCTCAAAAGAAAGACTGGCAATTGCAAACTCAGCCCAATCTAAGGTTAGTCCTCACAGAGTAAGGCCTGCAGATCTCCTAAGTTCTAGCCTGCAAGGACTCTTGCTTGCTGAAAAGTAAGACTGGAGAATCCTGCCCGGGGGTGCTGCCTTCATATGGCACCTGAAAGCATTTGCCCACAAAGGACAGAAGCACTCCTGATGTGGAAGGGTCTCAGCCTTGTAGATTGCCTGTCATTTCCAAAACCGGTCCGTATGTCATGGATCTATCATCCCACAACCCAACCCGCTCTCACTGCTTGTGTGGTTACTCCTCTGAGAGGGAGGAAGTGCTGTCACTCTGCCACAGACCTGAGAACAGAGTGCCAAAAAGCCTGTGGCAGTACCCACTTCACACCGTGACATTCACAGAACTTAAGGAGCTCATGTGAACCAGAAACTTTCTCTGCTCGAGAGTGAAAGACAGGCTCATCTTTGAACAGCATGGATGGGCCGAAGTTTAGAGCGCTAAAACTTGGTGATCTGAATGCCACTAACAACCTTCCCTGGAAGTTCTCATGAAAAGTCAGTGGATGAATCCAGGTCTCCTAAGCAATAGTATTTTAGCTGCTGGGTCCTAATCCTCAGTTCCAGCCTGCGAAACTAAACATTCTCAGCTCACTGAGGAGGCATTCAGCACTAGATGGGTCTGAGTCTGCTCCACACACCTACCAGCCATTGACAGAGAGCAGCTGAGTCCACCTAAAAGCTACCTGCTGTGTTTCCTCATAAACCACATTCCAGGCTCCACAACGTGCTTGGCCAGGACCACACTGGCATGGAGCTTCCAGGGAGCAGGATTCACATGATACTCACAACTGACCACCATGACTCCAAAATATAGCAGAGAAAAAGCTGTACAGATGTGAAAGGAAAATTCAGGTGAGCTTCCACAAGCTCTACAAATTTGTAAAATGTTCCCGTAGTGCTATCAGGGCACAAAGTAGTAGAGAGAACTCTGTATGATGTTAATGAAAATAATATTGGTATATAATTTAGCATCCTCATACCCAAGGAATATGATCTGATAGAAAAAAACAAGAATCACTTTGACACTGGAGATGTAACTTGGACAAAGAAATATTGTAGTATCAGCCAAAGTTTGTCTCAGTCAGCTCCAGCCTTCAATACTAGAGCACTTAATTATGCTATCCAGCATTTAGCTCTAGGGCTCAGTCCATCTGGCTCACGCCACTAGAATCAAGAAGCTACAGAAGAGCAGACTGCAGCAAACAAGGTCAGTATGTGCCAACTTCTGTAGAGACATATTTAACAAGCCCAAGGTTGGACTGTCTCAAAAGGGAACAAAGGCACAGGAGACATCTCTTTGCAAAAATAAATACAACATATTCCTTCCGTGCATCTGCAAATGACACTGTAGAACTGCAGCACTTTACCTTTCACTTGCCCATCTGATTTCCTGGAGGATTTAATTTCACTAACTTGGCTTTTCTACATTTTAGTTTTGTTTTTCAGCCTTTGCTGTAATATAGCAGAAGCAGTTCATTCAAAAGCAAAGTCTTCACTCTTGCAAGTATGCAAGTACCAAACAGCAGAATTCCAACATCCCTGAGCAAGATGTACCTCATTTCTGATCATCCATTATATCCAGTAGAAGAGTTTCCATCAACACCATCACAGTCTCTGAGTCCAAACTAATCTTCCATTGTGAGAGGGAGGGGATGCGAAGGAAGTGAACTCAACCATGAGATGCTTTTGAATGAAGATATAAAGTCAAAACAAGGAAAAAACAAGATACATTAATTACCTTCAATTTTTACCTCTGTAATGTGAGCTGGAGTACTAAATATTTTCTCTTATTTGACCAGTTTGCTGCTAATGTGGCTGTAAATTTCTTCTCCCATTTGTCAAGCTTTTCTAATCTCACTGACCAATATTATGTTGTCCAATCTTTCCACAGGTCTTCTTCTGTTATCTAGATATGGGCTTCTGTGTGTATATATATATGTGTGTGTGTATACACAATGGTGTTCCTCTTCTAGTGACACACAGAATTTTTAGGAAGAACCTCTTCTTGTTTTTCTTCCTCTTTGAGGAAAACCTATTTTAATTGTCATTTTAAAAGGTCAACGCAAAAATGGGCACACTTACTTATTTTATGGTGACAGAACCTTTTAGTCTGACAGTCCAAGATGCAGCTTATCAAGACAGATCTAAAGCCAAACAGGATTCAGAAAGGAAATAAATAATCAGCCTGAGCTGTGATATTTTGCAGTTCCCTCTTATTTTCTTTAATTGCCATTCTACTTAGTTCTTACGGACAAGCAGATAAATGTAACATACTTTTAATGTACACTAATAACTTGTGTTAAGTTCCACTTGGACAATTTCATAAATTGAAATAGACACATTATAGCTGCTGAATGTAGCTGTAACCCATTCACTCGTTTACAGACACAGCACCTCTCAAATACGAGTGCTCATTTCCATATGTATCTGTAGACAGATGATTTTATTGTTGGATCTGAGAAAGAATTGCACTCTAAATTTTGCATATATTGACAGAGGTCCCTAAAAACATTTACAGCATAAACTGGGTAAATACCCTGGGTCATACTTCAATCTGGACACTGATTCACATCAGCTAACAGCAAGAGATAATTAATGATAAACCTTCAGGTGAGTCTCCTAGTCTCCCTTAGGAGGGTTTTGTCCAGAGCATAGCTTAGCCAACCTGCCTGGGCACCAAGGCTGTATCAAGCCTGTAGCAGCTGTAACAGAGGCCTAAAAATACTACTGAAGTAATGAAGTAGTGATACTTATTTTAAGCTATTAGCAGAATAATGATTGCCACAAAATACACTTCAGCTAGAGTACAATTTGAAAGTACAGGAACTTAAACCCGTGCTTTTAATGTGCCAGGGACAATGAGTGCATTTACAACATCTATTAAAAGCAGGTTATGTTTGGGGGAGGGGGATAATTACATCTTAGCAGGTAGTTTATTAACTGAACAAGACAGCATCACATTAAAGATAATCAATGGAGAATAAACCACAGTTGTAAAAATTAATACTGTTCATTCACACCAGGAAGGGAGTGAGGGGGGGTTATCTTTGCCATTAAGACAGAAGTAAAAGTATAGCCCCTGTGAAATCACCATGAGAAGAGGAGTAAAGGATAGGATGACACAAAATGAAAGTCATTCAAGGCATAAGTTTCAAAAAAACAATATAGAAATTGAAAAGAGATAATCAGTAATTCTAGAGAGGAAAGAAGACTATGAACAACCACTTTTGCAAGCAGCGGAACTAATGAAGCCTGGTTTTCTCCAGCTTTTATATCATGCAAAGACTGACTCACATTGAAGTAAATGTGAGTTCCAACTGGAGCACTTTTTTTTTTATTAGGTTGGAACATTTATATGGGATTCTTTCCCAAGTGGATTTTCTAATTTGTAATAAAGAACAAGACCTTCCTCCAAATGCAGGAGGAATAATCTGTCCTCTCCTTTACCTGGCAGCTTATGCTTTCTACATTGTGACAATGTAGTTGAAATTGTAGCTGAGTAGCAAATATAAAATCTCTGAATGGCTGCTGTGACATTCCCAGGCACACTCGCCCCCTTCCCTCCTATACACACAGTGCGTGCTATTCCTCAATACATATTTTGACAAGAAACCAGGCTAAAAACAGTGCTGCCAGGATAATCCAACTTATGGGGAAAATTTGTCTCTGGCACACTAACCATGTGCAAGGCTTCAGGCAATTTTCTGCAGAGACCAAGACCTCAGGTTCCTGCAGCAATACTTGTTGCAGGGAACAGTCAACACAGGAGGGGAGGTGAGATCTCCTCAGTGTGCTGAGATAGGAGCCTTTGTGATGACTTTAACTGCTGGGGTTCAGGAAGGCAAGGGGAGCTGTGTTTATCACAGCCTGAAGCAGCAGAACCAGGCAGAAGGGGTTTCCGATAAGAAAAGTCAATCCCCCCAAAAAAACAAGAAAAAAACCCCCAAACTTGCATTCAAATTCTGGGCTTTGCAGAGCTATGTAGCTTCTGGGGTTAAGGGTGGGCATGTGAAAGTCAGCAGTCAATACATGATATATGATTTCTTTTCTTAGAAATTAATTAAGATACATCTCTTGACTCTTCTCCTGCACACAACACTTCACCAAAAGTCACTTCACCAAAAAAAAGACCATGCCTATGACAAGAATTGGCCCTCTTTTTCCTGCAAGCAAATAAACCTTACAGTGAGAAAAAATGGAGCTGCATAGTATCCATTCTTTGGACCCAGTCTGATTTGCATGGTAAGCATTAAATAATAATTAATCTCTTGTTTCACTTAAAATTAAATCGCCCCTTATCATATCTCACGAAGAACTGGATGCAGTGAAACATGTATCATCATTAAAAAGTTTGCCTCTTAGCATCACAGGGAGTTACTGCTGCCTATCTTGAATTTCATCATCCAAAAGATCTGATTTCTGCAATCATGGACACTCTGAAGAGAACAATGCTTGGTAATGCCTTTTTGGAGGGGGGGGAAAAAAAGAAAAAAAAATCAGGCAAAATTGAGCATGCACAGAGAGCCCAGTTTTGCCTTTAAAGCAATCCAAAGCTTCTGGACACACTGGAATTTTCCAAAGAACCTTTCATATTCTGCTCCTAAAAATGACCCAATTCTGTAGCCACTGATACACACATCTTCAAGAAGAAGGATTAGCACCTTTTCCTCCCCAGTGCATCCTCTGTCAACTTAAAAGTCAGGTCAACTTAAAAGTCTGTTGAAACATTGTCAAGATGACAAAAAATCACTTTGGGAAGGCAGTGGGGGAAAGCTGCATTGGCCTGAAGACTCTGTGCATATTTATAGCACAAACACACCACCCCATTCTCATTCCCCTTAATCACATGCACACACTCGCAAGACGTCTCCTCCGAACTTTCTCAGGGACTCAGTCTGAGTGGCTGTAGTTCAAAGTCCAACTGCCTTGGCAGCTGAAAAGAAAGAGAAAACCATGGTGGCTTTGTAAGAATTACAGTGATCCTATTAAAAAAAAATATGTCACTCTCTGCTGGGACTTAACATGGCAGTGCCACGCAGCACTCATTGAATTGAGCAGCATTTCAAGCACACAGCTCCTGGTGTAATAAGACTACAGGCTTAATTAGGTTCCTATCAGTATTGCTTTTTTCCTGCCTTCAGCCAAGAAGGTATAAGAAAAGATTGTCCAATACGGATACTGCAATTTAAAGTCTCGAGTTAAGAACGATGTGGGTGTATATCTACTATAAAATCTACCCTAAAAACATGCCAGTTGTTAAGCTAAGCAGTGCATTAGAAGCAGTTAGATATAATGAGAATGTAAATGGAAAGTATTCTAGGGAGATATTTCAGCTAAAAACAGCATACACTGTATGCTATCTTTTATTTTAATCAGGCTCTAAGCCCTGCCTTTTTGAACTTTTTATAAATTCTGCTATCTCCCTTTGCAGTTACTTACATATTGGTATATAAATTCAAAGACGAGAAGCAATTAGGAATGAAGTGAAGACTCCCTCTCTTGATGCTAATACATCAAAGGAAGTGAAAAAAACCTTCCCCCCTCATACACACTGGGTAACACAGAGAGCTTCTGCTCTTCACAGCCTAATAGCTCAAGTAGTTCCAATCGAGAGTCTGATGTCAGCCTCTGATTACATGGAGATGCCAAGCGATTGGAAAGAGCAGCTTTTGAAAAATCCCAGCTCTCTGACTCTGGCGACCACACAACCCTGCAACAATGCTTTTAAAACACATATGTGTATTACTCACATCAGCTGGTCCTATTTTTTTCCCCACTTTGGACATCATAACACTGCTATTAAGAGTTCCCTGGGGCTCTCTGCTTGATTTAGGTACAACACGTGTGAAGGAAATGTGTCAGATCAGGGGCTTTTTTAAACCGCCGTTGCTCCCCTGCATCCGATCTCTTTTGCTCTCCAGTTTGGAGAGAGAAAGAGGCAGGTGCTGCCTTTAAACAGACTCACTTGAGAAGTCTGCTTTCGCCTGAATGGAGAAGGAGAAGTTGGGACCAGCTCATGCCAGTGATCAGGAAGGACTGGCTCCCATTCATTTTCCACACCTTTGCACATCTCTGCCAGACCAGTCTGATCTGATCATCAGAACTGAAGCCTCAGAACAGGTAAACCTATGTAAGAAATGCCAACAAAACCTGATTCTGCTGATCCAGAACAGCAGCTGAGTGGTACCCCTAAACTGGGTATTTTTATTTCCTTCCTGCAAGTCCTTCCCTCAGTCCAAGGACATTTGAGCTGTGCAAGAGTTTTTGGAAACACTCCAGGCCCTTCATCGTTCATAAAGGAAAACAAACGTATCTAATGCATCTGAATCAACAGGTGAATGACCTTCCTATGCCCTCAGTATGTTATCAGAGTCCGTTTATTTCTTAATCACCATATCTCTCCTGTATGAGCAGGGGAACTAACCAAAAGTAGGAATGACTCTGTTGATTTCATTGGAACGTTCACCTTATGTTTCTGTGTGGACACACACATTATGCTATTAAGGCTTTTAAACAGAAGCATGGAGTTTTAAAGGGGTTGTAGAAATAATTTCTGTTAAACCACTAGATCCATAGTATGTCTATGTCTCTTATGAGTCTGGTTCTATCTTCTCTGCAGTTTTGCTCCTGTGTAAAGGAGACCTTATTGGTCTTAAAGGAGCTAAAACATTTCCAGCAGAATTTCTAATAAACCCACTGGAGACTCTTGCTTGGCTCTTGAGCATGAGCCAGAAAGAAGTTCCACTAACTACTATGATATCTGTGTAGCTGCAGTGAGGTGGAAATCAAGCACTGAAAGTTTTTTGACACCATGCCTTTTAACTGGTAGGCTCTCCATCTAGCAACAAAACCCCCAAACATTCAAACCCGGTACATTAGCTAAAGTACTATTTGTGGAATGACAAGGAGCAAGGAGCTATAGAAAGACAAATGTTTTCTCTTGTCTGCTGCCATGAGTTGCACCAATGGAAGACCAAGTAAATGACATTCAGCAAAACTCTAGAAGATTTACACCTTTATAACATGGAATGGCTTCAGAGGAAAATCTCTGCTGTCTGCTCTTCATCTGTTACCAGGCTGTGCCAGATAAAGTCTAGTGAGTCTACCTGAGCACTGAGCTCTCAGAGCCTTTCCACTGAGCATCTCACTGGCCTTGGCAGGACAAAGGATTTTACACTATGCTTTTACCTCCAAAGAGACCCTACTCTACGTTCCACAAGCTAACATGACTGAAGGTGACAACCCCAGCTTTCAAAAAGTTACATCCCTGACAAAGCCACATGACAAATTCTATCCCATTACCTTCTATCACATACTAAATGCATGAGAAAAAAATACCTCAAGCCAAGCCTCTGAATGGTCGTGTTCCTGTGTTAAAGGTCTTCTATCACTGTTCTGTAAACAAAGATAAGGCATTTTTCTCCTAAATGACAGTACTCTAGCTAATGGTGCTCTAGCGAATGTTCCGGTAAAGTGGGGATGAGTTCCTTAAGTGAGCAGGTTTTTCTTCCTCTGTCCCTTTGTTGTTCTGACAGCAGTAAACATATGAAGGAAAGCCCATGCTTTGGCCTCCCTCTCCTTTCCACTCTGCTAATGTACCATCAATCCTCTGCATTTAGAAGAAACCATGCACTGAGGAAATTCTCCAACTTTCCCACACACACAACTTGGGTTATTTGCATTCACAGGCAGACTACAGGCAAGTGCACCAGAGAGGTGAGCTCTCTAACACAAATGAGTACACAGTGACCAGCATAATACCAAGAAACCAAACCTGGCAAGCAAAGACAAAAGCCTTTCTCCTTTTCCAAAAGGACAAGTGATGAGGTTGTGTCATTCCATTCAGGCAGATAAAGGACACAAAGCTGAAGGTGATGGATTACTACATCCAGTGTACAGCTGCTTTTCCTTGGAGGTTTTATTCTGCACCCAACAAAGACTTGCCAATTAATATAATTTCAGTGTACAAAAGGAGCTCTGAATACATCCTCTTGCTTCATGTCCCTCAGGTTACATTAGTGTGTACCTCTAAAAGTGTAACTATCCTCACACTTAGACAGGCTCATTAACTATAAAGGGCTATAATACACAGTTAAAGCAATCTAGGAATCTCTTCTGGTTTGTCTCCAGCAGTATCTGAGATATTTTTGCGTAAATGTATCCAACCCACGGAGACCTACAGTTGTGCCTCAGTACCACAGAAAATCCATACAATGAAAATTGCACTTTAAATCTCAAGGATCTTGAAAAGCTGTGATAAAGTGCAAAAACTTGGACTTTTATTTTTCTTTCAAGGTGCATCTACTCTTAAGGTCTTATGTACCTCCCTGAAGATCTCTGCAAGGATGCTCAACGACCCTAAGCCTGGGATGGCCTTACAATGCAACTGAATTCTGAGATGAAAGCATGACAGCTTCTTGATTCCATTTCAACAGCAATTGAGACTTCAGCACATTAAGGAGGAGGAGGTGCATTATCTGATGAGCTTTGGGTGCAATATATGTTTTGTAAAAATGGAGGGATCATGGCAGAAAAAACATGAAAACCTTAAAATGGATTGAACATTTCCCTGCAGTGGTCAGAACCCAAACAGAAAAGCATTATATCAGCGTGGTTAAAAGCCACACTAACAAAAATCCCAAACCAAACAAAATCAAAACAAAACCACCTAAAAAGCACAAAGAAAGAGACTAAAAGCAAGAGTGAAACTCACCAGGCTGTTCTTAGTAACCAACTTCAATCAAACAGAATAAATTAATGCAGAGACTAAAATTATAAAGAATCAGTTCTAAACTCTCTTTTTTATCTCAATACTGACACTTCAGGAAAGAACAAAATCCTATAGGGGAGCTCACTGTAGAGATCCAGGGGCCTCTGAAGAGCAGAGCAACACGGGGGATCCCCACACTTCTAAGCAGCTGCATCACTAACTGTTAGCACATAGCAAAATCAGGAATGGAAAAGTGGAGCAATGAAGATAAAGCAGGCAACTTCTGGAAACGATACAGCTTTTAGAAAGATTAGCTACTGGTAACACATTGATGCTTTCAAAAAAAAAGCCTGGAATGTGTGGAATTCTCTGGGATGCCAGGGTGCAAAAAGGATCTCATTAGCTAGGGCTTTCAAAATCTGCTGCCCGGTTGTTGCCAATCATTCAGAAAGTAAGATGGCTTATATCATCAGTTTCTGTAAAGTGCTATATTCCACTTAACCTGCCAGATCTCTAACGCCCTTGACTGAGAAATCATCTTTCCAAATAACCATGGAAGCACTGAGTTCCAAGTCTACACACTAGTCCAGCACTTCTACATTTCTGTATTAAAAAGATAATCAAGCATCTAATAATAAAACTGGGCAGTACCACACTGCTCAGTTCTCTTGTTGGCAACAAGAAAACTCTAAGCAACAGCCAGACTGACAACAATCATGTTATTCCCACATGGTTCTGCTTTAGAAGCAGACCCTGGAGCTGCTCATGATGAAAAGCAGTAAAGTACTTGGAGTGGCAGAAGGGCAAAGTAGTTAGTTCAGGAGCTGAGCAGAAAAACATTTCTCACCCTTGCTTCTCTTACAGTCAGAGGATGGGAAAGGAGTCATATTTGCAAGATGCTAGCTGGCCAGAGGCTTAAAAGGAAGATGAAAGGACAAGCAGCATCTGGGGAGGCAGAGGCGAGAGACCTTGAGTTTTTGAAGATGACCTGCTTGTGACCGCCCAGAATCAGTCCTTTAATGTGTCTAACAAGGTTTTCCAATCCAACTGAACAGTGACAAAAACAAAGGGCAACACATAGGTAAATACCTTTACCAGTAACTTAGCAGAAGAGTTTAAGTACTTTTCTTAAGGCAAAGTATACACATACTTGTAAATGTTCACCATTGCAACAGCAACAGAGCTGAGAATGTTAAGGCCTCAAGAAAATGACAATGGTAGTGATAAGCATTACTGGAAAAATGCCAGTTTTAATTAATTTTAATTCTTTGTTAATATTCCCATAATCCAACACAGACGTTTTCATATAATAATACATAATTTTCAATATAATATACATTATAATATATATATTATACATTATAATATAATATATTTTATGCTATTTTCAAGAGAACTCCTTTCCTGCTCCCCTCCCCTTGGTATCATCTCTGCAATTGCCAAGGAATGACATTCTGGGCAAGAATGCCCAGAGCCACCCCAACCACTGGCTCCAATAGCTCCTGAGATGGCATTAGCCCATCATTTCCTTTTCCTAATGCAGCTTGTGCATTCACAGGGGAATCTCAGAATCCAGCTGGTTTATGAGGCATGGAGAAAAGGGCCTTCCACTGTCACAGCTCAGTATCTAGGACATGTCCAGTAGCATTATTCTCACATCAATGTTCTGCACTTGAAGTTGGAACATGAAGAATGTCTCACTGTGGCAAGATAGGGTACTAGTTTTAAACTGAATCCTTGGAAAACGTGTGGTTGGGCTGCACAGCCCTGGTGTTAACATCCCAGTACATGGTGTCTTGGTCAATGCACCAAGAAGCCCAGCCCCTCCAGACTCATAATATGCAATAAATTCAATGCAGCCATTACAGTCATGGGTGTGATGGGTGGGGTGGCTGCATGCCTGTCACCAGCTTGTTCCTTGTGGTTGTGAGTCCAAACCTCCAGCCAGTTCTGAATTATTCTTAGAGGTGTCATTTGGGATGGACAGCCAAAAGACAGTCCTGAGGCCATCCCATAACTTCCATGCTCGCCACAGGAGATAGAAGTCAGTATGCCTTAATGTTAAACTGGTTAGGTCCTGGGCAGATCTGTGACCACCTGCGATTGCTCTCTTGGTTTAGAAAAAACAACTGGGTGTAGTAACTTGAGTGTAATACTTTCAGGAGTGAATTATGTAGGCACTTCATGCATAAAACAAACATTAGCATAATCTTGCTGAAAGTAATAATGAAGGAGGAGGCGTCAGCCCAGAGAGGAGAAAGCACACTATCATTATACACTACAGGGAAGATGGGGAGCTTCCTGCCAGGCAGTTTTTTCTGTCCCTTGGGAACAGTGAGCGGTCTGGAGGCCAAAGGGAGGTATTGCTGTGGGTGTGTACAGATTTGGAGGGCATGTGAGGAGATGATGTGTAGAGCGGTGCTGTTCAGCCCTGGGTCTCGGCTGAGATGGTCAGATGCAGCACTCTGTAAATGCAGCTCTGCTGATCCAACACTGGAGGGGGAGTAAAAGCAGCCAGAGCAGAGGAAGAAGTTGACTGTTGATGTATGTTGGATTGGCATTGAGACTTTCACCTTTAGGGAGCATGCGGCACAGAGCTGCATGGCAAGAAGTGATGAGGACTGGGAGGTGTGCTTTGAGAAGCTGTACAGCTGCAGGCAAGACACAAACCTACTGGAGGATGGATGGTGGCAAAACCCAGCATTGTGGAGGATCCCTCGGCTCACCAGACCTAGGGACATCTGCAGCTCTATCAGGGGCACTGTGCCATATACAAGGGGAAGGAGGAACGGCTGGCAAACACAGGGAAGATCAGGACCAAAATTTTCTCCCCTCTTAAAGAGAGGATTTAAAAGGAAACAGAACACCAGAAAAATGGATTCTGCATTTATCATCACAGGGATACAGCCAGACTCTCTAATTAAGCAGATGACATAACTGTGCTGTAATATCAAGATTTTGCTCTGTGATTTGCAAACAAGCTGCACTTG
Source organism: Vireo altiloquus (assembly GCA_013396875.1). Taxonomy (NCBI): domain Eukaryota; kingdom Metazoa; phylum Chordata; class Aves; order Passeriformes; family Vireonidae; genus Vireo; species Vireo altiloquus. The sequence continues at coordinate 363,623 of VZRF01002702.1, read as the reverse complement.
CACAATCCAGAAAGAAAAAAGCCATACAGATTACAACAGCTAAGCTCTGCTCTCACTTACATTAGTATACCCACAGTTACTCAGCTCAAAAGACCTAGAGATGAGAATGTGATACGAGGAGTTTCATTTCCTCACACAGTTCCCTCACTAGCTCAGCCAAGCCTCCTTCTCACTGCAGTTTCCAATCACAGCCCAGCACTCTGTTCTGATTACACACTCATCCTGAAACCACAAAAAACCTCCCTCAGTCTCATCTACGGCTGATGTTTATTAATACATCACCAGCAAAGTCACTGTACAGCTGCTGAGTATGTAGCTTAAAAACCGTTGAATACTAAGGTTTGATTCTGTTAATCAGGACAGCTTCATCGATCCTAGAAGAGTTATGTATATTCCACAGTGCTCCAAAGGGGAGGAAATCCAGAACACAATTTTTTAAATGGCATATTCATTAAAAACAGCTAGAAGAGGGTATGGTCTTGTTCATCCTGGTGGAAACTCACTTTGCTGTACTTAGTGGAGGTACTCAGGATTTAGAGGGGTACAGCAGAAGGCAAAAACTAAGCCAAATTCTCCTTTCAAGCCACTGCTTTTCCTAAAACAGATACTAAGAGGTCATAACCAACACCAATCTCTGCTACTCCAGACTTCAAATCCACAGCCCTATCTATCAAAAAAATACATATCCACAAGTGCTTGGGAAGCATATGCACCAGTGAGAGTACAAAATCATTACACTACTGTGAACACGAGCCATATTCAGCAGAAATCAGCAGCTGTTAGGACTACAGAGCTTGTCACTGCTTTTATAGTTTGGGTGGAGAAGAAACAGAATTCAAGCACTGCTCATAACACCAGTTCCATATTGCCTTGATCTTTATCCTCCTCTCTCCCCCCCACCCCCGCCCGGCTTCTTCAGGGCCACTCTTTAAACAGAAAAAGTCATTAGCCAAACTTCCTTATTTTATGGCCCCGAAAGTTAGGTAACGACGAAGCAGTTTTATTGCTTCTACTTGAGAGCGTAACGTTTCGATAGGGAATTCAGAGACACTTCTAAGGCGAAGGGGGACAGGCCGGCAAAGGGAGAAAATCCAAAGATGCCCGAGTGCGGCGGATCATCGCCATCAGCCCCGGCGCTCCGCTGACAGACCTCGTCCCCCTCCCTCGCCAAACCCTTGGCTGCAGAAGATGCGTCCCGAGAGCCCCGCCAGCCAGCTCCTTACGTAAGGCACAAACCACTGACATCATCCCTCCCGCCGGCATCGCCGCGGCGCCCAGCGGCGCCCACAGACCCGACCCGACCCGCGCCCGCCCGTTCCCTTCCCACTCTTTTGCCCCTCCAGGGCTCCTCTCCCACCGACTCCGGCCCCAAACTTTGCACGGCAGGTTGCCAGGGGATGGCTTTCCCCGCCAGGCGCCCCGGGCTGCGGTGCGCTCCATCCATCCCGCGGTGCGCCCCATCCATCCCGCGGTGCTCCCCATCCATTCCGTGGTACTTACGCACTGCCTCCTGCTTGGGGTCGAGGCCGCGCACGGCTCCCTGGAGGCCGGCGATGCGGCCGTGCAGCGCCCGTACGCGGCGGTGGGTGCCCTGGATATCAGCCTCGACCTCCTGGAAAAGGGTGCAGGCGTGCCGGGCCACGTCGGAGAGCTGTCGGAGGATCCGCGACAGGGCTACGTTGCTGACCGAGCAGAGGTCCAGCACCATCAGCACCGCCGCCGCCTCCCTCTCCCCGCCGCCGGCCGCCTCGGCGCCCTCGCTCGCCGTCCCCGGCTCCTCCGGCGGCGGGTCCCGCGGCGGCGGCGGTGGCTCCGCGCCCCAGCTCTCCTCCAGCACGGAGGCGGCGGGCTGCCGCCGGCA